>JASEVX010000016.1:15991632-16129577 GCA_031761405.1 Serripes groenlandicus
CTGAGGCAGCCAGAGATACAAACAAAGAGAGAGGCGGAGACCGAGACTGAGACATACATACATCCATCGAGAAAGAGAGACACACACAGAGAGGAGAGAGAATGATTACAAATAGAGGAAGAAAATGAGATGAAGAGAGAGAGAGAGACATAGACAGAGACATACATATATATATATACGAGCTAGAGAGAATGGGGGAGGGAGGGAGGGGGGATATATTAGAGAGAGAGAGAACAGACAGAGGAGAAGGGATAGAGAGAGATGAAGAGAGAGGGAGGTGGGATATTTGAGAGATAGAGAGAGACAGGGGGAGAAGGATATATACATAAAGAGAGATGAAGAGGAGAGATGAAGAGAGAGAGAGAGAGAGAGAGAAACATAGACATATATATACATATAGAGAGAGATTGAGAGAGAGGGGAGAGAGAAAGAGAGAGAGAGAGAGAGAGAGAGAGAGAGAGAGAGAGAGAGAAGAGAGAGAGAGAGAGAGAGAGAGAGAGAGAGAGAGATTGAGAGGGAGGGAGGGGGATATATGGGAGAGAGACACACATAGGGAGAATGATAGAGACAGAGAGAGAGAGAAGAGAGACAAACATACAGACGACAGAGCGAGGACAGAGAGAGAGATATACAATATACAGATATAGACAGAGATACAGAACGAGAAACAGAAAGAGAAACAGAAAGACGGACATAAAGACATATAGATGGACAGATCTAGAGAGAGACACAGATAGAGAGAAAGATTTCTGTCTACTTTGAATAAACTTTAAAGTATGTCAAACAATCGAGATTTTACTTTCTTCGCCGTTTTGTATCCTTGTATCCAACATGCATATCACAAAAGTATTGAAGTGAAGACCAAATTTGACGTAAAATAAGAAGTTGTATCAAAATATGGTTATACCTTTTTTAATAATATTTTTGTTTTAACATAGTACCTATTTATTTACGCTTCGTATATAAGGAACGCCAATACTCCCCTTAGTAGCCGAAGATATCTTTTAGATACAAATACAAAATATGGTTATACCTTTTTTAATAATACATGGTACCTTTTGGATACATATACCAGTGTCTACAAATACACTACTCTGTTTAAAAATGATTTATTGATTGGTTGGTTGGGGGGTTTAACGCCGTTTTTAACAACTTTTCCGACATATCACGGCGGCCAGTTTACCCACCCAGGAGAGCTTCCCAAATCAGTTATCCATGCAACAGTTTTTCCGAGCAACTGGCTGCTTTTTTCACATACACTGTTAGCGTATTGGTGGAAGACAGGGCGATTGATGCTTTTTCAAACGTCGAAAAGAATATTGGCAGAGCTCACAACTCACAGCCCCTGGATTGACAGCCCGCTTCGCTACCGACTAAGCTACCGGGTCTAGGCGTTAAAAATGATACATTAGAGTTAGCGTTTATACATTAACATATTACGTAAATGATGGCTTGTCTGGTCTGGACAAAGTTTGTCTGAATTGAAGTGTGCTTTTGTGTCTTGTTTGTTTGTTATAAATACACGTTTTTCATTAAAATTGTGACATTTATACATGTGATTACAATATTTTCTTCACAGGGGACAATCAGGAATTTGTATTGTACTGCCTTGTATTGTATTGTATTGTATTGTATCGTCTCGTCTTGTATTGTATTGTATATATTGTATCGTCTTGTATCGTATTGTATTGTATTATATTATATTATATCGTCTTGTATTGTATTATATTGTATTGTATTGTAACGCCTTCTATTGTATTGTAAAGTACTGTATTGTTTCGTCAGATATTGTACTGTATTGTATTGTATTTTATCGTCTTGTAGTGTATTGAAGTGTAGTGTAGTGTAGTGTAGTGTAATGTAGTGTTGTGTAGTGTAGTGTAATGTAGTGTAATGTAATGTAGTGTAGTGTAATGTGGTGTGGTGTGGTGTAGTGTAGTGTAGTGTGATGTGGTGTGGTGTAGTGTGATGTAGTGTGGTGTAGTGTTGTGTAGTGTAATGTAATGTAGTGTAATGTAGTGTGATGTTTATAATGTAGTGTAGTGTAATCTAGTGTAGCGTAGTGTAGTGTTGTGTAATGTAGTGTGATGTAGTGTTGTGTAGTGTAGTGTGGTGTAGTGTAGTGTAATGCAGTGTAGTGTTGTATATTGTAGTGTGGTGTAGTGTTATGTAGTGTAGCGTTGTATATTGTAGTGTGGTGTAGTGTTATGTAGTGTGGTGTAGTGTCATGTAGTGTAGTGTAGCATAATGTAGTGTAGTGTAGTGTAGTGTAGTGTATTGTAGTGTAGTGTAGCGTAATGTAGTGTAGTGTGATGTGATGTAGTGTAGTGTAGTGTTGTGAAATGTAATGTAGTATGGTGTAGTGTAGTGTAGTGTAGTGTAGTGTAGTGTAGTGCTGTGTATTGTAATGTAGTGTGGAGTAGTGTAGTGTAATGTAGTGTAGTGTAGTGTAGTATAATGTAGTGTAATGTAATGTTGTGTAGTGTAGTATAATGTAGTGTAGTGTAATGTAGTGTAGTGTAATGTAGTTTAGTGTAGTGTAGAGTAATGTAGTGTGGTGTAGAGTAATGTAGTGTCGTGTAATATAGTGTAATGTAGTGTAGTGTAATGTAGTGTAGTGTAGTATAACGTAGTGTAATGTAGTGTAGTGTAGTGTAGTGTAGTTATCTCTTTGAAGGTTCGGGTACTCTGTACTCGTAACGTTATATAACTTCTATCGTCTGGTTATTTTTATGGTGTTTTACGCAGCTCTCAATATTTGTTCAGTTATATCATTGCGTTCCCTTTGTAAGTTATCAGTACCTCTGGTAATTGCGTTTCCTTGGTAAGCTACCAGTACTTCTGGTCATTGTGTTCCCTTGGTAAGTTACCAGTACTTCTGGTCATTGCGTTCCCTTGGTAAGCTACCAGTACTTCTGGTCATTGTGTTCCCTTGGTAAGTTACCAGTACTTCTGGTCATTGCGTTCCCTTGGTAAGCTACCAATACTTCTGGTAATTGCGTTCCCTTGATAAGTTACCAGTACTTCTGGTCATTGCGTTCCCTTGATAAGTTACCAGTACTTCTGGTCATTGCGTTCCCTTGATAAGTTACCAGTACTTCTGGTCATTTTATTATTAGACCAGCGAGTCAGTAGTACTACTAACCCCTCAATCCTGAATGGCAATGAGGGTAAACCATTACTAACAGTTTAGGTCTTTGTGACCCGACCGAGGATCGAACCTTAATTCATATTATAGAATTATAGGGTAACCACTATATAGTTCTATAATATGAATTAAGGCAAAGCCTCAGAAAGTTTCGGGAAGTGCATTAAGTCTCAACATATTTAATCACATACTAAGCTGTTGTGCACTAATACATTTACTATTTGCTCAATTGATAATGGATAGAGTTGTTACCCAGGGGTAGAGAGTTCAAGTTCAAGCTGAGTCAACATACTTCCCGAATGTCAAAGACTACTTTTACCAGTGAATATTGAACATTTTCCTAAGAGCTTTAAAGAGTATAAAACGTATTATGACTGTTAAGTTTGAGGGAATATCCTGATAGCCATAATAAATGCATTAAATAACATATAAAATATGTTTATATGTCTTTGGATAAATGCATCAACATTTTGAAAAAAACAAAAACCATTTCTGCCAACTGAACTTGAAATCAGACAAGCAGTTGCAGAGGGAAAACCTTTAGATTTGTCATTTTACCATTTTTCTGATGCCACATTTCAGCATTGCTTTGAACTAATCAATATCCGTTGAATAATTTATGTAGCCGGTTTTAAAATTAAAGAACGTTTTTTGCCAAACTATCTTGACATAAGACATGCAGTTTAAGAGGAAAATTGTTATTTAACTCCCTTTCTGATACCGGCTGTTAGCTTGATCTTAAACCACTCTGGAAAGGGCAACATAATGTTTTTTTGAAGCCAAATTATCTTGAAACAAGACGCCTAACTCTGATGATGCCTGGCAACATTTTTTTTTAATTAATAAATATAACTTGAATAATTGTATGGATGGTCACATAAGGAAAATTAATGCAACAGTGTTTTAACTTTGAAATTATACCAGCAACTTCCTTCTTTTCTCATGCCACATGCGTATAATATTTTTCAACCAATCAATATGATTTGAATATTTTTAGGGTTAAATAAGGAACTTTCCTGCCAAATTATACAGAAATACCAGAATATCTAAACATTGTGTCACTTTACTTCTTTTCTGGTGGGGTAGTTTCCAGAACTCAACACAGAATTTATTCCTTTATACATTTTGTAAGGGGACACCATATCAATATTTCTGTGCAGTTCAGTTAAAATTGGTCAAGTAGTTTAAAAGCAGCTGTTGTTTAAATAAAGAGTTGCTGGTGGATATTGCATGATGGATTAAGGATTATCACAAAAGCTGTGCTGATATTGATTAAATTGTATGTATTTAGCTACAGTGTCATATTTCCCCCACTGATATTTGAACTCAGAACTCCTGGCTAGACCAGGGTTTTTACCAGTTAACACTATAAGGTCTCAAAATGTAGCTAAACACATTTAATTTACGATCAAGATTGTCCTCAAAGAAAGTCACTACTGGTAAATGTCTAATGTACTTACCAAAACAAGAGGACCAGAATGGCCCTGGATCGCTCACCTGATTTTTTTCCACTTTAGCCATTAAACCCCGCCCCCTGGCGGCCATAGTTTCCGACCAATCAACTTGGCTTGAAGAAATCTTATAGAGGGTCACTTAAGGAACATTTCTACAAAATTATTTGAAAATCGGTATGACACTTTTGGAGGAGAAGATTTTTTAAGTTTTCACTATAGCCATATAAGGCAAAAAAGCCCCGCCCCACTGGCGGCCATGTTTTTCTACCAATCAACATGGCTTGAAGGAATCTGAAAGAAGTTCATCTAATGAACATTTGTACAAAATTATTTGAAAATCTGCCAACCAGTTTGGGAGAAGAAGCATTTTGAAGTTTTTTTTATTTCATTGCCATGGAAACCAGAATTCTGCATGGATCCCAAAAAATTGAAACGATTCTGGTGAAGTCATTGAGAGGATGCTTTCTGTGAAGTTTCATCCCAATTGACCCTTTGGTTACTGAGGAGAAGAAGTTGACGCAAGACGGACGACAGACGACGCACGACGGACGCCGGACACCGGACAAAAGGCAATCACAATAGCTCAGGTGAGCTAAAAACGAATTCCTAATAAATCCGAGCTTGTGATAGTTTAATTGTAATTTAAAAAACCTAACAAATGATGTTTTTCTACTCATTGAATTATAATCTTACAACACTATAATATTCTTATTTAGTTTAATTGTAATTTAAATCAAAGCGCCAATGGCACTGTAGTGGCGATCGTATGGAAATAATGTTAGTTTGCCAGAATGTTGTCTTGATGATTTTTTAGTTACGTTCTGACATTGGTCGTGATGTGTTCAAAATTAGGCCATTCCAAAGTTATGAAAAATCTAGTTTTAGCTCATTAGAATGTCTGTTTGTAATCTAAATTGTTCGGGTAATCACATGTTTATCACCAGGTCGCTAGGCCATATCAAGATAAAATATTTTTTACACTTTAGAAAAGACTAAATTATCAAGAAAGGAGAGAAAACAGTATCCATTAGTTTGGTGTTTGTTTCATTGATGTCCGATATTAAACAGGTCTGTTCAATTTACCCCCTTCACATTGCATGATTGAGGGTTGTCAGAGACATATAAACACAATGTATTTATATGTCTCTGAGGTTGTTAAACCGCTTCGAATAATATGAGTGCAAAAACAAACACAAAACATGCTCAAAAAGCACAATTTCACTATTTGCCAAACTATTCAATTTATAAAAATATATAGGCATATATTATAATGCTCGATCTCCAAACTAAACTAGGCTACACTTTCAGCATTGACTAATTGACTCTAGAACTTGCAGACGTGTATAAATAACGTGTGTACACACTGACATCGTGTGTCCTTTAAACCTTTGTAAACCAGTCTTATCATCTAGACGCTTTCATATATTTAAACAAATACAAAATAAAGCGTTTATAATATTGAGATTTAAGAACACCAGTATCGCGAGCTATTTATAGAACCTTTTGGAATTTCCAGATTTGAGTATCAACCGAGTTATTTGCCGTTATTTGCAAGGCAGAATGCGCAATGATATTTATTATCTGCTCAATCATGACGAAGATAATATTTACATATTTTAACTCTATGTAGATAATGTCTCGATAAAACTCAAATATTAGTAATAATCCGGTACCAAAGTAGCACTGACATAATTATTGTTAATCACGTCTCTGCATCAATGATGGAACTATAACGGATGTGAGTAAATTAGTTTGCAGTAAGGAAAAAAAATATCAACCGATTGTTCAAAACCGACTATGTAAATATTTTTCGTTGTTGTTGTTTCTGTTAGCATTGTGGAGATTGTCAAATCAATCGCCACAAAAACCTAACAAATGATGTTTTTCTAATCATTGAATTATAATCTTACACCACTGTAATATTCTTATTACTGTGTAGTCTTATGCAACTATGTCCCTTATATCATCTCATGTATTTGCTATGTAAAACATGAGTATAAGAAGAATATTTTCAAATGCAATTACAGAATAAGCCATGTTTTTCAAGGATTGAAATAATTTAGTATTAATATTCTTTATTTAAACTAATAATCCATTGTCATTTGGGGCTACACCCCTAAACTTCTGCTTCATCATTAATTTAATTATACTGTGCAAAGACAAAAATAAATAAAAAATTGTAACAAAGAACAATAGGTTGACTAGGTCAAGCTGAATACACTTTGTGGCAACATAATATAAACAATGTGTTTATGCCTGTTAGTAAAATTAACCATATTCAAGAATGCAAATCTTTTGAGTGGACATGCACAGTACATTTCACCTATTTGAATCAATAAAATCTTTTCACAATTGAAGGTTATAATTTCATGCTAATCTAGTTTAACTGCCAATTTATCAAAGAATAATTTCAACAGACATCATCAATTTAACGCTTTGAAGCCTTCCCACAACACAAATCTGCAGTAGAAGACTTTCAAAATGTCTATTAAAAAATAAGGAACATCTCTATAATTGTTAAAACCTATATAGAATAAAGATAATTTGCTACACATTGGTCAACATCAGCCCCTTTGAATGAATGTTAAAATATTTTTATTTTATGTTACCAGACGCATCTAACTTTTTATCAACATCAGGGGCTGCGCCCCGAACCCCTGCAATTTCAATCTGAAAGAACAAGTTTAGTTGCACACATAGAAAAAAACCTTGTTTATATCTTATTTGAAACCAGCATGAACATTCCAGCTTGCAAAATCCTTGATTTCATTGACTGTATAGTGTACATGTACTGACATAATATGTTTAAACTTTAACCTATAGGCTATAGATATGAATCCATAAAATCTTGTCGTAATTGAAGGAAGTAACAGAGTTTAGTAAAATCTGATTGAGAGGAAATTTATTTCACCAGTGTGTCTATAACACAGTGGACGGCCTCGGCGGTGTTTTGGTAGAACGTCTACCTTTGGTGAGGGTAGTCCCACATTTATTTGGACTGGGGTGCGGGAGGTCGCAAGTCCGCTCGCCAGTCACGTTAAGCCAAAACCTTAAAAAATGGTAGTAATGACTGCCTTCTTGGTGCTTAGGGTTGCGGGGTTAACATTACGACTGACTGTCTGGTGTTATGATAAATGGACCAGTAGTACTGGTAACTTACCCAGTACACGCCATCAAATAACAAGAGAATTGTTGAAAGTGGCGTAAAACATTTAAAAACACACCAAACAATGACACAGTTTAGAGACATAACCAGTACAAGGTAGCAATGCCATAAAGCCAAAGTGTAACCGTACGGTGTCAGGGCGAGGACCTAAGAAAACCTGAAGACAGGACGTAGTTTATTATCGTAAAAAGTTGCAATATAGAAAACCGTAAAATTTACTACTTGTCATAACGACTGTTCATTGGTTCAAGCCAGTACAAATGCGCAACTTGGAAGTTGGATAGAGAATTGTCTTTTCTACAGATCTGCCAAGGTTCATTAGATTCTACACATTCACACGGATGGACCCACCAATTGATCACTTATAATTAATAAGCTGATCCATCGGTTAAATGAATAAAAATTGGTATTAACTACTAAATATAAAGACATTTTATCTTTATCCATAAAGAAGTAACAATAACAAAATCTAAACCATCAATATAATGTCTTCCTCAAGGCGACGCAAGATTACAATATATATGAACAGATAATATCTTCAGTGGTTCTGCTTATAAGAAAAGCAGATGAACGAAAGACGAAACATACTGTTCACAACTTGAGACTTGACTTGCGTACAACATTGGGTACGAAACGGAATCCTTGTTTCATTTTAAGCATTAAGAAGCATTGGACATGCCTGACATGGAAGGATTGTTGCGAGGTGCTTTGCAACTATTTATATAATCATATACTTGTGGGGATGCAGCTCAAACTTACATGATGGCTCGGCAAAACACTCCGAGTCTGCACATTTTGGTTGTGTTTACAATCATGTTAAACATGAACGGCAACTCTAATGCTAACCGGAACACTGCAAATAATTCTCATGTTTCGCTCCGATATGGTTTCGTGACACAAAGATTAAACAAAACAACATGACTCCCATTGGGCCTAGCAATAAACATATAATGTGACAAATTTGCATAAAAATAAACTGAGTGACCAAGATTTGTGACAAATGGGCAATGATCAACCGTTTTGAATGAATCACGATAGCACCAGCTTACCTGACGGTCGTTGACTTTCAGCAGTTATGGACAGTTTAACACAATAAATCCATTGAACAGTTTTCTAAATGATAAAAAAAAGGGTGTTTCCTGTATTTTGTTACCAACGAACGCATATCGGATCTACTAGATTGAAGAATTTAATCGAGTCGATACGGTCCAGAGGTCAAGAATCCGCCATTTTTAAAGTGGTTAACGAAAAGCTTGAAATTTGAATGCGCTTAGTGACACTGACGTCATGTTTATGGAATTGTTCTCTGAACAGAATCTTCGATACATCATCAATGATGTAAACATTTGATATACAGTCTGAAATGGGAAAATCGGATGTCCGAGTAGTGCCAAATTGCTCATAGATTTTGTTTTGTAACAAGCAAAAATAGCACCATAGTATATGTGACCTTTGACCCTGACCGTAGGAAGTTTCTAACCGAAACTTTATTATCCTTTTCAGATGCTGGCCTTCCTGGTGGCGCTATGCCTTCAACAAACCGTAGTCTTAGGACAACAGGGTTAGTCAACACAATTCGTTACTGAATCAAAACCATAAGTATGAGCAGAGGAGGAGTAGATAAGAGAGAGTGATTCCCCACAATATTTCTCTTATTACTCAACCAAATCCTACTTGTATGTTGTGGGCACTAAAAATACTCGTCTCACTAAGGAGGAGTAGATAAGAGGGAGTGATTCCCCACAATATTTCTCTTATTACTCAACCAAATCCTACATGTTTGTTGTGGGCTCTCAAAATACTCGTCTCACTAAGGAGAAGACGATTTTAGAGAACCCACAGCACAGGGTTTGACTGTCAAATAAGGGTTTTAGAACATGGAAAATTGCCTAGATGCATGTTGTCAAGGGTTACTGCGTCATTACGTTATTATTAAGGTATAAAGGTGTGCATACGTGACATTCGCCTATTTTGGGTATTCAATAAGAATTAATGAACTATTTTACAGCGCGCACTGTTTTTGGCGACTGCACGGTCAACATCCGTTAAATCGTTTCGGCATCAATAGTCCGGTTATATTGCTTCACAGATATACGCGACTGAAACAACGTCTGTCGGTGTGGGTTCTTATTTCATAATCGTTACTCGATTACAAAACAGGATATGATATAAAGGACTATTATTTGTTTCAGTGTATTATAGGAATTTCTTTCATCGAGTGAAAAAGCAAAGGTGATGTTTTCAAGAGTGGCGTAGCCATGAGTGAAAATATAATCCTTTGCTTTTCATGAGATGAAAGGAATATGGATAATACACTGAAACAAACAATTATCCTATTTCTTTAATGCTTGAAATGAGTTTTTAGATAGTGCTGAGGTGTAAAAAGTCACATAACTTATGCCGGACTTATTAATTTATTCCCCCGTATTGAGCCCCAGTCGTAATTCATTCCCCGTATGTAGCCCCAGTCGAATTACAAGATGTTGGCGTAATATTAAACGGGTAATATTGATGAAAACACGTTTTACTTTTTAAAAGGAATATTTTGAGTGACAAACTATTATTTAAATTGTAATCCGGGCGAGCCATATCTACGGGACTCTTTCATCGGTTATTTATGTGGATGAAATTCATCCGCCCCTTGATGAATTGTTTGACAAAAATCTACTGTGTATTTTAACCATATCTTTTCAATTAAAGGATTATAATTGTTTCATTTGTCAATATGTCGCGGAGATGTATTGGATAGAAGCTATTTGCAAAGGAAATTACGTTTGATATTGAGTCGAAACGGATCGACTTGATCGACGACATCATTGGTAAAGGGAAGTAAAGCTCGCCAATTTACGTACTCTTTCAATCATATGTTGTTTCCCTTGTTCTCAACAAGTGATGTATATATTCACTATTTGCAATTCTTTACTAATGGTTTTACCGTGGGGGTCAGATAATCATCATAATACCCAGTGACGCAATTCTATTTTAAAATCAATGCAACTATTATTTCTATATAAACAGTGATTTGTGTTGATTCACGACATTAAATGTACGCCTAATGGGCCTATACAATGTGTTATGATATATTTAGATACACAGATCATCTTTATTGTATCCTTAAGTTGAGTTGTTACTCGTTTTGAGACTCTCCCCCCCCCCCCCCCCCCCCCCCCCCCATAAATTCTGTAAACAACATGGAGAAAAAAAAAGTAGTTCCGTCAATTGAAAAGTCATAATCTCACTTCAAAAGTCATAATCTCACCGGTCTTACCAGTGAGATTATTGGGATTCGTTAGGTATCCCTTATTGTCAGGATTTTCCGTCTGTCTGTGTGTGTGTGTGTGTGTCCAAATATTTGTAAAGCGACGCTCCACAGCCCAAACCAACGGACCGATTACGATGAACTATGTGAACAGATGCAAAAGGACCTCAGGGTATGCGAGTTTGAGTTTCGTTGTTAAGGATTCATCCGTTGCAATGCAGCTAGCAAAACACCGCGTTTTAAGAACAAAACACATTTTTCTATCTTCTCCTACAGTTTTGAATGTGGAGAACTGAAACTTCGGTAATAGATACTTCGAGATATTTAGAAAAAAACGTATCCGTTACGATTTTTGATTTAGGCCCTTTGTTTCCAAATGGTGGCCTTTCAAAGATAGCCGTTGCTATGTAGCTAGCAAAAACAAAAACGCGTTTAAAGAACCCAAACCATTTTCCTATCTTATCCTACAGTTTTAAATCTGGATAACTGAAACTTCGGTTATAGATACTTCGAGATATTTTGAATGAACGTATCCGTAACGATTTCTGATGTAGGCCTTTGTTTCCAAATGTTAGCCTTTCAAAGACAACCGTTGCTATGCAGATAGCAAAAAAAACGCGTTTAAAGAACACACACCATTTTCCTATCTTATCCTACTATTTTAAATCTGGAGAACTGAAACTTCGGTTATAGATACTTCGAGATATTTTGAATGAACGTATCCGTAACGATTTCTGATGTAGGACTTTGTTTCCAAATGTTAGCCTTTCAAAGACAGCCGTTGCTATGCAGATAGCAAAAAAACGCGTTTTCAGAACCCAAACCATTTTTCTATCTTCTCCTACAGTTTCCAATGTGGAGAGCTGAAACTTCTGTTATTGATACTTCAAGATATCGACGTATCTGTTACGATTTTTGATTTAGGCCTTTGTATGGTGATAAAACATGGTTGGTTAACCAGAGAGTGTTTATATATATATGCAAGTGCGAATCCCACGTCGCCTACCGGCTTGTAGGACTATTATTCACTGAGAAATTTCTATAATTTATGGGTTAGCATTAAAGAAAGCAACAATACTTCTTATCTTTTGTCAGACTCTACACATACTGTCAAACCTGTGCTAAACCTTTCTATAGCAATTCCCTGTCTAAAGCTACCACCCTTGTGATTCCCAAATCAATTATTTACTGCATAAAGGACCCTGCAAATAATGACCAGATTGTTCTATTCCCATGGATGGTCTTTAAATACAGGTTGGACTATTCTATATGAACCGTTCCAGAAGCAAACCAACATTATGGACTCTGCGTAATGTATCGACCCAGATCAGCCTGCGCAGTCCGTGCAGATTGATCCGGGCCGACACATTCCGTCTCAGGTGGATAGAGGTTCAGAGGAATAATTCCTGAGACATAAAATCCACAGGAGGCGAAACGTGTCTATTCGGGTAAGCCTGTGCGGCATGCTTAGGCTGATCCGGGTCTGCTTAAGAACTTTAAAAGAGCTTGTATATCACATTCGGCGAACTTTCGAAATTGACATTTACAAAATGTCCTCTACATATATACTTGCTTTTGTTTTAAAATGATCGAGACGAATTAATTAGAGAGGAACTTTGACATCTCATCTGCTATAGACCTTTAAAAGAGCTTGTATATCACATTCGGCGAACTTTCGAAATTGATATTTACAAAATTTCATTTACATATATACTTACTTTCGTTTTAAAATGACCTGGACGAATTAATGTGAGAGGAACTTTGACATCTCGTCTGCTATAGAGCTTTAAAAGGAGTTATAAATCACATTTGGCTACCTTTCGAAAATGACATTAACAAAATGTGCTCTACACACAAAAAAGACCACCTGTGAAAAAAGACCACCTGTGAAAAAGACTGTTCTATTTCCATTGGTGGTCTCTAAACACAGGTCTCAGGGAGATAGAGGTAAACATTAATTATTCCTGAAATAGAAAATCCACAGGAGGCGAAAAGTGTCTGTCTGGGTTAGCCTGCGCTGTTATATGAGCCGTTTCACGAGAAAACCAACATTATGGACTCTGTGTAATGTATCGACCCAGATCAGTCTGCGCAGTCCGTGCAGGCTAATCCGGACCGACACATTCCGTCTCAGGGGGATAGAGGTAACAATGAATTATTCCTGTAATAGAGGTCTGGGGATTTTCGGTCATGTTGCAACTGCGTACAGTGTAGACTAGCCGGAGTCTCCGCTCTCCGCTTGCATTTGAGCCTTTCACGAGAAAACCAACAGTGTGGACTCAGCGTAAAGTATCGACCCGGATCAGCCTAATCATGTCGCGCAGGCTTTCCCGGATATACACTTTTTGCCTCCTGTGGATTTCCTGTATCAGGCATCGTTACTCTATATCTGTATAACCCTGAGACAGAATGTGTCGGCCCGGAGCAGTCTGCGCGGATTGCGCAGACTGATCTGGGTCGATACATTACTCTGAGGCCATAATGTTGTTTTTTCTCGCGAGACGGCTCATATATATATATATTATTCTATCGATGGTCACGTTCGAACAGGCTTGTAAATGACGAGTTATGGCATCCCCGAACGATGCCATCAATATTTCAGAGTTGCTATGAACTTTAGCAGGTATGATGTACTTTTGAAAGCATATACAGACTTTGAATTCATATATTTCATGTTGACCAAAATGGCCGTTTTTGGAGGTAACAATTGTTACTCTCAGAACTATGTTGTGACACTGTATTATTTTGTTTCGACTTTCCACAATAATTTTTGCAATGGCTGATTTAATAAGTTTAACGACTGTCTTCTTCATATTCACATGTTGTTTTTTTCATACTCTGTTAATGCTCATCATATTTGTCGATTAACATAAGTAATTATATTCGTGTAGCTATATATTGGTACCATATTGCTTAGTATTGACCATCAATGCTAATTGCAACAGTTACATAAACAACCAATCAGACTGATGTATTTAACTGTGTCGTTTTGGTTAAACAGGTCGTTCTAAATGTGTGAGCGTGTTTGGACAAACTAACGACACCAACCAGATCTTCAAGTTTAGTTTTAAGTTTGACCGTGAAGGTGTAACAACCATCACCCAAATTGCGTTTTTCAATTCATCATCTCCACCGATACCGACAACTACGCCGATTACAGCACCGGGTGAGTACACTAATTACAACACCGCGTATATACACTAATTACAGCACCAGATGAGTACACTAATTACAGCACCGCGTATATACACTAATTACAGCACCGCGTATATACACTAATTACAGCACATCGTATATACACTAATTACAGCACCGCGTATATACACTAATTACAGCACCGCGTATATACACTAATTACAACACCGCGTAAATACACTGATTACAACACCGCGTATATACACTAATTACAACACCGCGTATATACACTAATTACATCACCGGGTGAACTCACTAATTACAACACCGCGTATATACACTAATTACAACACCGCGTATATACACTTATTACATCACCGGGTGAACTCACTAATTACAACACCGCGTATATACACTAATTACAACACCGCGTATATACACTAATTACATAACCGGGTTAACTCACTAATTACAGAACCGCGTATATACACTGATTACAGCACCGCGTATATACACTAATTACAGCACCGCGTATATACAATAATTACAGCAACGCATATATACGCTAATTACAGCACCGCGTATATACACTTATTACAACACCGCGTATATACACTAATTACAACACCGCGTATATACATTAATTACAGCACCGCGTATATACACTAATTACAAACCCCGTAAATACACTGATTACAACACCGCGTATATACACTAATTACAACACCGCGTAAATACACTGATTACAACACCGCGTATATACACTGATTACAACACCGCGTATATACACTAATTACAACACCGCATATATACAATGATTACTGCACCTCGTATATACACTAATTACAACACCGCGTATATACGTTAATTACATCACCGCGTATATATACTAATTACAAACCGCGTAAATACATTGATTACAACACCGCGTATATACACTAATTACAACACCGCGTAAATACACTGATTACAACACCGCGTATATACACTAATTACAACACCGCGTATATACACTAATTACATCACCGGGTGAACTCACTAATTACAGAACCGCGTATATACACTGATTACAGCACCGCGTATATACACTAATTACAGCACCGCGTATATACACTAACTACAGCACCGCATATATACGCTAATTACAGCACCGCGTATATACACTTATTACAACACCGCGTATATAAACTAATTACAGCACCGCGTATATACAATAATTACAGCACCGCATATATACGCTAATTACAGCACCGCGTATATACACTTATTACTACACCGCGTATATACACTAATTACAACACCGCGTATATACATTAATTACAGCACCGCGTATATACACTAATTACAAACCCCGTAAATACACTGATTACAACACCGCGTATATACACTAATTACAACACCGCGTAAATACACTGATTACAACACTGCGTATATACACTGATTACAACACCGCGTATATACGTTAATTACATCACCGCGTATATACACTAATTACAAACCGCGTAAATACACTGATTACAACACCGCGTATATACACTAATTACAACACCGCGTAAATACACAATTACAACACCGCGTATATACACTAATTACAACACCGCGTATATACACCAATTACATCACCGGGTGAACTCACTAATAACAGAACCGCGTAATTACACTGATTACAGCACCGCGTATATACACTAATTACAGCACCACGTATATACAATAATTACAGCACCGCATACATACGCTAATTACAGCACCGCGTATATACACTTATTACAACACCGCGTATATACACTAATTACAACACCGCGTATATACATTAATTACAGCACCGCGTATATACACTAATCACAAACTGCGTAAATACACTGATTACAACACCGCGTATATACACTAATTACAACACCGCGTAAATACACTGATTACAACACCGCGTATATACACTTATTACAACACCGCGTATATACATCAATTACAGCACCGCATATATACACTAATTACAACACCGCGTAAATACACTGATTACAACATTGCGTATATACACTTATTACAGCACCGCGTATATATACTAATTACAGCACCGCGTATATACACTGATTACAACACCGCGTATATACACTGATTACAACACCGCGTATATACACTGATTACAACACCGCGTAAATACACTGATTACAGCACCGCGTATATACACTGATTACAACACCGCGTATATACATTAATTACAGCACCGCATATATACACTAATTACAACACCGCGTAAATACACTGATTACAACATTGCGTATATACACTTATTACAGCACCGCGTATATATACTAATTACAGCACCGCGTATATACACTGATTACAACACCGCGTATATACACTGATTACAACACCGCGTATATACACTGATTACAACACCGCGTAAATACACTGATTACAGCACCGCGTATATACACTGATTACAACACCGCGTATGTACATTAATTACATCACCGCGTATATACACTAATTACAAACCGCGTAAATACACTGATTACAACACCGCGTATATACACTAATTACAACACCGCGTAAATACACTGATTACAACACCGCGTATATACACTAATTACAATACCGCGTATATACACTAATTACATCACAGGGTGAACTCACTAATTACAGAACTGCGTATATACACTGATTACAGCACCGCCTATATACACTTATTACAGCACCGCGTATATACAATAATTACAGCACCGCATATATACGCTAATTACAGCACCGCGTATATACACTTATTACAACACCGCGTATATACACTAATTACAACACCGCGTTTATACACTGATTGCAGCACCGCGTAAATACACTGATTACAACACCGCATATATACACTGATTACAACACCGCATATATACAATGATTACAGCACCGCGTATATACACTAATTACAACACTGCGTATGTACATTAATTACATCACCGCGTATATACACTAATTACAAACCGCGTAAATACACTGATTACAACACCGCGTATATACACTAATTACAACACCGCGTATATTCACTAATTACAACACGGCGTATATACACTAATTACAGCACCGAATATATACACTTATTACAACACCGCGTATATACACTAATTACAACACCGCGTATATACACTGATTACAGCACCGAGTATATACACTAATTACAACACGGCGTATATACACTAATTACAGCACCGAATATATACACTTATTACAACACCGCGTATATACACTAATTACAACACCGCGTATATACACTGATTACAGCACCGAGTATATACACTAATTACAACACCGCGTAAATACACTTATTACAACACCGCGTATATACACTTATTACAACACCGGGTAAATACACTAATTACAACATCGCGTAGAATACACCAATTACACCACCGCGTAAATACACTAATTACAACACCGCATATATACAATGATTACAACACCGCGTATATACACTGATTACAACATCGCGTATATACACTAATTACAACACCGCGTATATACGCTAATTAA
The DNA here is from genome assembly GCA_031761405.1 of Serripes groenlandicus. Lineage (NCBI taxonomy): Eukaryota > Metazoa > Mollusca > Bivalvia > Cardiida > Cardiidae > Serripes > Serripes groenlandicus. The sequence goes on from JASEVX010000016.1 coordinate 16,009,311, forward strand.
AACACCGCGTAAATACACTTATTACAACACCGCGTATATACACTAATTACAACACCGCGTATATTCACTAATTACAACACGGCGTATATACACTAATTACAGCACCGCGTTTATACACTGATTGCAGCACCGCGTAAATACACTGATTACAACACCGCATATATACACTGATTACAACACCGCATATATACAATGATTACAGCACCGCGTATATACACTAATTACAACACCGCGTATGTACATTAATTACATCACCGCGTATATACACTAATTACAAACCGCGTAAATACACTGATTACAACACCGCGTATATACACTAATTACAACACCGCGTATATTCACTAATTACAACACGGCGTATATACACTAATTACAGCACCGAGTATATACACTTATTACAACACCGCGTATATACACTAATTACAACACCGCGTATATACACTGATTACAGCACCGAGTATATACACTAATTACAACACCGCGTAAATACACTTATTACAACACCGCGTATATACACTTATTACAACACCGGGTAAATACACTAATTACAACATCGCGTAGAATGCACCAATTACACCACCGCGTAAATACACTAATTACAACACCGCATATATACAATGATTACAACACCGCGTATATACACTGATTACAACATCGCGTATATACACTAATTACAACACCGCGTATATACGCTAATTAAAACACCGCGTAAATACACTTATTACAACACCGCGTATATACACTAATTACAACATCGCGTATATTCACTAATTACAACACGGCGTATATACACTAATTAGAGCACCGAGTATATACACTTATTACAACACCGCGTATATACACTAACTACAACACCGCGTATATACACTGATTACAGCACCGAGTATATACACTAATTACAACACCGCGTTAATACACTTATTACAACACCGCGTATATACACTTATTACAACACCGCGTAAATACACTAATTACAACATCGCGTAGAATACACCAATTACACCACCGCGTAAATACACTCATTACAACACCGCGTAAATAAATACACGAGTTACAACACAGCATGAATACATTTATTACAACACCGCATATATACACTAATTACAACACCGCGTAAATACACTAATTACAACATCGCGAAGAATACACCAATTACACCACCGCGTAAATACACTAATTACAACACCGCGTAAATACACTAATTACAACATCGCGTAGAATACACCAATTACACCATCGCATAAATACACTACTTTCAACACCGTGTAAATACACTTATTACAACATCGCGTAGAATACACCAATTACACCACCGCATAAATACACTAATTACAAAACATGCTTAAATACACTTATTACAACATCGCGTAGAATACACCAATTACACCACCGCGTAAATACATTAAATACAACACCGCCTTAATACACTAATTACAACACTGCGTAAATAACTAATCACACCAACGGGTAAATACACTAATTACAACACCGCATAAAATACACCAATTACACCATCGCGTAAATACATTAATTACACCATTGCATAAATATATCAATTACACCAGCGGGTAAGTACACTAATTACAACACTGCGTAAAATACACCAATTACACCAGCGCGTAAGTCAATAAATTACATTAATTGCACCAGCGCGTAAATACACCAATTACACCACAAGGTGAGTACACTTATTACATCACCGCTTAAGTACATCAATTACACCAGCGGTTGGGTACACTTATTACACAAGCGGGCGAGTACATTTATTACACAACCGCTTAAGTATATCAATTACACCACCGCGTAAATATATTAATTACACCACCGCGTAAAGAGACCAACTACACCACCGCATAAATACACTAATTACACCAGCAGGTGAATATAACAATTACACCAGCGGGTGAGTACATTTATTACACCAGTGGGTGAGTACACTTATTACACCACCGCATAAAGAGACCAACAACACCACCGCATAAATACACCAATTACACCACCGCTTAAATACATTAATTACACTACTGCGTAAGGAGACCAAATACACCAGTGGGTGAGTACACTTATTACACCACCGCATAAAGAGACCAACAACACCACCGCATAAATACACCAATTACACCACCGCTTAAATACATTTATTACACTACTGCGTAAGGAGACCAAATACACCACCGCATAAATACACCAATTACACCACAGATTAAATACATCAATTACATCACAGCATAGATACACACCAATTACACCACCGCGTAAATACATTTATTATAGCAAGGCGTAAAGCGAACAGCTACACCACCGCATAAATACACCAATAACACAACTGCGTAAATACACTAATTATAACAAGGCGTAAAGCGAACAGCTACACCACCGCATAAATACACAAATAACACAACCACGTAAATACATTAATTATAACACGGCGTAAAGCGACCAGCTACACCACCGCATAAATACACCAATAACTGCACCGCGTAAATACATTAATTATAACAAGGTGTAAAGCGAACAGCTACACCACCGCATAAAAACATTAATTATAACAAGGCGTAAAGCGACCAGCTACACCAACGCATAAATACACCAATAACACCACCTCGTAAATACATTAATTATAACAAGGCGTAAAGTGAACAGCTACACCAACGCATAAATACACCAATTAAACTACCGCATAAAAACATTAATTATAACATGGCGTAAAGCGAACAGCTACACCACCGCATAAATACACCAATAACACCACCGCGTAAATACATTAATTATAACACGGCGTAAAGCGAACAGCTACACCACCACATAAATACACCAATAACACCACCACATATAAACATTAATTATAACAAGGCGTAAAGGGACCAGCTACACCACCGCATAAATACACCAATAACACCACCGCATAAATACATTAATTATAACAGGGCGTAAAGCGAATAGCTACACCACCGCATAAATACACCAATAACACCACCGCGTAAATACATTAATTATAACATGGCGTAAAGCGAACAGCTACACCACCGCATAAAAACATTAATTATAACAAGGCGTAAAGCGACCAGCTACACCACCGCATAAATACACCAATAACACCACCGTGTAAATACATTAATTATAACAAGGCGTAAAGCGAACAGCTACACAGCGCATAAATACACCAATAACACCACCGCATAAAAACATTAATTATACACAACCGCGTAGATATATACAAATGACACCATCGGGCGAGTTCACCAATTACACCTCCGCCTAAGTACACCAATTACACCACGGCCTAATAACACTAAATATACTACCGCATAATACACCAATTATACCACCGCCTAATAACACTAAATATACTATGAACATGAAGAATTTTGATGCAAAGAATCAAACACGCCGCGCATGATTTTGAAGCATGACTTAACGGAAGCAAATGCAGTTCAGAACATTTAAATAACCTGTGCAAGCAGACAGGATGTAAATATTTCGAACAAGGGGGCCAAACGTCCCTTTATCTTAAACAAGAAGGCCAAGATGTGCCTATATTGCTCACCTGGCTACCATAGCCTATATAAAAAGGTTACCAAGAGCAGAAATGGTCAATATTGACGTAGGGATTAAACGTTTTATATGCTACGATCTATGTGATATTCAGCATGTGAAGTTTAGTGGTGAAATGACAAGTTTAGTCCTGAAACCATTTGGTTTAAAAAAAAAGGTTACCAAGGGCAGAAATGGTCAATATTAACGTAGGGATTAAACGTTTTATATGCTACGATCTATGTGATATTCAGCATGTAAAGTTTAGTGATGAAATGACAAGTTTAGTCCTGAAACCATTTGGTTTATGATTTGCTTAACATTCACTGCAAATATAATGTGTCATACAAGCTGAAGTTTCTCAAGTGTTTTTTTTACCAATAAACTGTTTTAAATCCTCTAACTAGATCCATTAGATAAAAAACAAATATACGTGCTTAAATATTAAAATATATTAAGGTTTATTGCCTCTAGTTATAAGTTAAGTGTGACACAAACTTTGGAAGGAGAGGGGGACGTATATTCTCCTTCCAGTTTAGCAAAAAAAAATGATAGCAAAATGGGAGTATATAAACAAACATACGAAGTAATTAAAAAAAAAGAAAAGAAGATGTTTATGATCAAGATTGAGCATTATGAAAGTTCACATGTATAGTCAACATATAGCAGGAATTATTAAGTCTGTTTTGTTTGTTTGTAATGTCACTTTAATCGTGTTTAGACATGCCAGTAGAAAATTAAAAAACAAACAAAAGAAAATGGTCAAGTCAGTTCCCCAAGAGCAAAGAGCGAAAACCAGTTGGTACGAATCGTTCATCTCTAACGAAACATGAAAAACCTGGTACAAATCCAATGAATTTTAGAAATCGGATGAAATCGTGAAAACAGCGAAGTATTCATAAAGGAAGGAAGCAGAGACAACTTAATTACTCTATGGGAACCGATGACACCTTGTCGTCTATTCAATAAGAATGGCCAAAATTGCCAAGCGATGACATGCTAAATTTACAAAAAGAAGGTGTCACGTTACGGCCATGCCTATTGCATAGTTGGGTTAACGTTGTTTTTACAGTTTCTAGAATTATACTGTAATATGTAGTAATTAAAATGAATCATCATTGATTTTTATAAAGATTACCCATTTATTTAAAAATCTCAATATTGTAAATAGGCAAAAACATCGCCAGAAACTTTTTTCTGAACTTTGATGAATCGGGTCGTAAACCAAACTATAAAAAAAGCGTAGCCTAGGAAGTTAGGGGAAAGTTATTAAATACCCATTATATGTGTGTAAAGTTTTGTAATAACGGTAGAATACATGCCTATGTTGTATCTTTTTGTGTCTTAAATCATTTTATACAATTTATTGATAACAACAGAGGTTTTTTTTACCAATAATAACATTGGTTTCTCCCTTTTCGATTACGTCACCCCATGGTACAAAATTTAAACCTATCCCATACTGACGCCGCGCTTCAACGCTGCGTCAATTACTCTACCTTGTTAATATATCAATTAAATTACATCGTAACTACATTACCTTATGATTACATCAAAACATTACCTCGTGATTATATCAATTATTATACATAGTAAGAACGCAAAAAACAGTACATCATTAGTCCACCAAGTATATTTCATTGCAAATGAAAAAGATATAATACATTACATTGTAAGTACACCAACTACAAAACATAACATAACACTGTAAGTAAATAAATTACATTACATTACAGTACATTACATTGTAAGTACATGAATTGCAATATATTACATTATACATATTACACCAACTACATTACATTACAATTTAAGTACATGTATTACATTACATTGTTAGTACACAAATTACAAAACATTACATTACATTGTTAGTACACAAATTACAAAACATTATATTGTAAGTACATCAATTTCATTACATTACATTGTAAGTACACCAATTACATTACACTGCATTTCAAATACACAACTACATTACATTACATTGTAATTACACCAACTACATTAAACTACATTGTAGGTACACCAACTACAATACACTACAGTGTAAGTATATAAATTACATTACATCACATCGTAAGTACACCAATTACAATAAATTACATTGTAAGTACAACAATTACATTACATAACATTGTAAAAAACTACATTTTATTACACTGCATCGTAAGTACACTATTTACATTTTATTACACTGCATCATAAGTACACCAATTGCATTTTATTACACTGCATCATAATTACACCGTAAGTAAATCAATTACATTACCCGGTATGTGCATCAATCAATTACATTATTCGGTAATTACACAAATAACATTACCCCGAAATTACACCAATTGCATTTTCTCTTATGTTTATCATTAGCTTTACCTTTTAAGTACACCTGTAACATATCCTTGTAAATACATCAGTAATATCAACCTTGTAAATACATCTTTTACATTAACCTGTAAATACATTATATGCGTTACATTGTAAATATATCATAAACATTAACCTTGTAAATACATTATATACGTTACATTGTAAATACATTATATACGTTACATTGTAAATACATCATTAACAATAACCTTGTAAATACATTAAATACGTTACATTGTAAATATATTAAATACGTTACACATTAAATACGTTACATTGTAAATACATTAAATACGTTACATTGTAAATACATCAATAACATTAACCTTGTAAATACATTATATAAGTTACATTGTAAATACATCATTAACATTAACCTGTAAATATATTATATACGTTACATTGTAAATACATCTTTAACATTAACCTGTAAATACATTATATACGTTACATTGTAAATACATCTTTAACATTAACCTGTAAATACATTATATACGTTACATTGTAAATACATCTTTAACATTAAACTGTAAATACATTATATGCGTTATATTGTAAATACATCATAAACAATAACCTTCTAAATACGTTATATACGTTACATCGTAAATACATCAATAACATTAACCTTGTAAATACATTATATACGTTACATTGTAAATACATCATTAACATTAACCTTGTAAATACATAATATACGTTACATTGTAAATACATCATTAACATTAACCTTGTAAATACATAATATACGTTATATACGTTACATTGTAAATACATAATTAGGATTAACCTTGTAAATACATTAAATACGTTACATTGTAAATACATCATTAAGATTAACCTTGTAAATACATAATATACGTTACATTGTAAATACATAATTAACATTAACCTTGTAAATACATAATATACGTTATATACGTTACATTGTAAATACATAATTAGGATTAACCTTGTAAATACATTAAATACGTTACATTGTAAATACATCATTAAGATTAACCTTGTAAATACATTAAATACGTTACATTGTAAATACATCATTAACATTAACCTTGTAAATACATAATATACGTTATATACGTTACATTGTAAATACATGATTAAGATTAACCTTGTAAATACATTAAATACGTTACATTGTAAATACATCATTAAGATTTACCTTGTAAATACATTAAATACGTTACATTGTAAATACATCGATAAAATTAACCTTCTAAATACGTTATATTCGTTACATTGTAAAAACATCATTAACATTAACCTTGTAAATACGTTCCATTGTAAATACATCATTAACATTAACCTGTAAATACATTATATACGTTACATTGTAAATACATCATTAACATTAACATGTAAATACATTATATACGTTACATTGTAAATACATCATTAACATTAACCTTGTAAACACATTATATATGTTACATTGTAAATACATCATTAACATTAACCTTGTAAATACATAATATACGTTACATTGTAAATATATCAATAAAATTAACCTTATAAATACATAATATATGTTCCATTGTAAATATATCATGAACATTAACCTTTTAAATGTATTAAATACGTTACATTGTAAATACACCATTAACAATAACCTTGTAAATACATTATATACATTATATGCGTTACATTGTAAATACATAATAAACATTAACCGTGTAAATACATTATAAACGTTACATTGTAAATACATTAAATACGTTACATTGTAAATACATTAAATACGTTACATTGTAAACACATTATATACGTTACGTTGTAAATACATTAAATACGTTACATTGTAAATCCATTAAATACGTTACATTGTAAATACATTATATACGTTACATTGTAAATACATTATATACGTTACATTGTAAATACATTAAATACGTTACATTGTAAATACATCATATACATTAACCTTTTAAATACATTATATACGTTATATTGTAAATACATCATTAACAATAACCTTTTAAATACATTATATACGTTACATTGTAAATACATCATTAACATTAACCTTGTAAATACGTTATATACGTTACATTGTAAATACATCATTAACAATAACCTTGTAAATACATTATATACGTTACATTGTAAATACATCATTAACATTAACCTTGTAAATACATTACATACGTTACATTGTAAATACATCATTAACATTAACCTTGTGATACCCGTGGTAAAGTCTTGTATGTACATCAGTTAACTTTCCTTGTAAGTACATCAGTAAAATTACCTTGTAAGTGTACACAAATAAGATTACCTAGTAAAAACCCAATAAAATTACCTTGTAAGTGTACACAAATAAAGATTACCTTGTAAAACCCCAATAACATTACATTGTAAGTACGAGACTCATCTCCATTGTTAGTACATCAATTACAGTACCTCGTTAAAACACTTAATAGTTGAAAATGGTTATGATAATAATAATGACTATACTAATGGTTATAAACATGGTGCTAATACCGATGATGATGATGATGATAGTGATAATGATGATACTGATAAAGCCGTTGACGACGATGATACTACTGATGACGACAATAATGTTGATTCTGATGACGATGATGATGACTTTGATGATTATGATTCTGATGATTCTGAGAGAAAGTAGTCAGTGGCTTCGAAAGAATGTTGTGTAAGTACTGGTGTGGGAAAGCCAGGAAAACATGGGTAGATGCACTGACCGCCGTGATATGACCAAAGCTGTTGAAAGCGGCGTTTAACTCCAAAGAAACAAACAAACAAACTGATGATTCTGATTCTGTTACTGATAGAGATGTTGATACTTATGATGATGATAATGATGGTGTTGACGGCTTGTTTTGACGATTCTGATGACAAAACCGATGACTACGACGAAAATGATGAATACAATGACGAAGAATGGGACAATACTAATCATGACAATGACGAAGAATGGGACAATACTGATCATGACAAAAACGAAGACTACGACGATACTGATCATGACAAAGACGAAGAATGGGACGATACTGATCATGGCAAAGACGAAGACTACGACGATAATAATGACAAGGACGGAGAAGTAAGTAAAAACAAAGACGAAGACTATTACGATATGGATGACAAAGACGAAGACTACGACGGTTATGATGACAAAGACGAAGATTACGACAGTTATAATGACAAAGACGAATACTACGACGGTTATGATGACAAAGACGAAGAATATGACGATAAAGATGACACAGACTAAGACTATGACGATATGGATGACAAAGACGAAGACTACGACGGTTGTGATGACATAAACGAAGACAATGACGATATGGATGACAAAGACGAAGACTACGACGGCTACGATGACAAAGACAAATACTATAACGATAATGATGACAAAGACGAAGACGAAGACTATGACGATATGGATGACAAAGACGAAGACTACGACGGTTATGATGACAAAGACGAAGATAACGACGGTTATGATGACAGAGACGAAGATAATGACGGTTATGATGACAAAGACGAAGACGAAGACTATGACGATATGGATGACAAGGACGAAGACTACGACGGTTATGATGACAAAGACGAAGATAACGACGGTTATGTTGACAAAGACGAAGACTACGACGGTTATAATGACAAAGACGAAGACTCCGACGATACAGATGATAAAGACGAAGGCTATGACGATATGGATGACAAAGACGAAGACTACGACGGTTATGATGATAAAGACGAAGACTATGACGATATGGATGACAAAGAAGAAGACTACGACGGTTATGATGACAAAGACGAATACTATGACGATAATGATGACAAAGACGAAGACTATGACGATAATGATGATAAAGACGAAGACTATGCCGATAATGATGATAAAGACGAAGACTATGAAAATAAAGTTGACAAAGACGAAGACTATGACAATATAGATGACAAAGACGAAGACGATAACAATAATGATGAAAAAGACGAAGACTACGACGGTTATGATGACAAAGACGAAGACTATGACGATAAAGATGATAAAGACGAAGACTTTGACGATATGGATGTCGAAGACGAATAATACGACGGTTATGATGACAAAGAGGAAGACTATGACGATATTGATGACAAAGACGAAGACTGGCGATATGGATGACATAGACGAAGACTACGACGGTTATGAAAACAAAGACGAAGACTATGACGATAAAGATGACAAAGACGAAGACTATGACGATATGGATGACAAAGACCAAGACTATGACTATATGGATGGCACAGACCAAGACTATGACGATATGGATGACAAAGACGTAGACTACGACGGTAATGATGACAAAGACGAAGACTATGACGGTTATGATGACAAAGACGTAGACTACGACGGTTATGATGACAAAGACGAAGACTATGACGGTTATGATGACAAAGACGAAGCTTATGACGGTTATGATGACAAAGACGAAGACTACGACGGTTATGATGACAAAGACGAAGACAACGACGATAATGATGACAAAGACGAAGACTACGACGATAATTATGACAACAACGAAGACTACGACGGTTATGATGACAAAGACGAAGATTATGACGGTTATAATGTCAAAGACGAAGATTACGACGGTTATGATGACAAAGACGAAGACTATGACGGTTATGATGACAAAGACGAAGACTATTACTATATGGATGACAAAGAAGAAGACTACGACGGTTATGATGACAAAGACGAATACTATGACGATAATGATGACAAAGACGAAGACTATGACGATAATGATGATAGAGACGAAGACTATGCCGATATTGATGATCAAGACGAAGACTATGAAAATAAAGGTGACAAAGACGAAGACTATGACAATATAGATGACAAAGACGAAGACGATAACAATAATGATGAAAAAGACGAAGACTACGACGGTTATTATGACAAAGACGAACACTATGACGATAAAGATGATTAAGACGAAGACTTTGACGAAATGGATGTCGAAGACGAAGAATACGATGGTTATGATGACAAAGACGAAGACTATGACGATATTGATGACAAAGACGAAGACTGGCGATATGGATGACATAGACGAAGACTACGACGGTTATGAAAACAAAGACGAAGACTATGACGATAAAGATGACAAAGACGAAGACTATGACGATATGGATGACAAAGACCAAGACTATGACTATATGGATGGCACAGACCAAGACTATGACGATATGGATGACAAAGACGTAGACTACGACGGTAATGATGACAAAGACGAAGACTATGACGGTTATGATGACAAAGACGAAGACTACGACGATATGGATGACAAAGACGAAGACTACGACGGTTATGATGACAATGACGAAAACTATGACGGTTATGATGACAAAGACGAAGACAACGACGATAATGATGACAAAGACGAAGACTACGACGGTTATGATGACAAAGACGAAAACTATGACGGTTATGATGACAAAGACGAAGACAACGACGATAATGATGACAAAGACGAAGACTACGACGGTAATGATGACACAGACGAAGACTACGATGGTTATGCTGACAAAGACGAAGACAACGACGGTAATGATGACAAAGACGAAGACTACGAAGACAATGATGACAAAGACGAAGACTACGACGGTTATGATGACAAACACGAAGATTATGACGGTTATGATGACAAAGACGAAGACTACAACGGTTATGATGACAAAGACGAAGACAACGACGATAATGATGACAAAGACGAAGACTACGACGATAATGATGACAAAGACGAAGACTACGACGGTTATGATGACAAAGACGAAGACTATGACGATTATGATGACAAAGACGAAGATTATGACGGTTATGATGAAAAAGACGAAGACTACGACGATTATGATGACAAAGACGAAGACAACGACGATAATGATGACAAAGACGAAGACTACGACGATAATGATGACAAAGACGAAGACTACGACGGTTATGATGACAAAGACGAAGATTATGACGGTTATGATGACAAAGACGAAGTTACGACGGTTATGATGACAAAGACGAAGATTATGACGGTTATGATGACAAAGACGAAGTTACGACGGTTATGATGACAAAGACGAAGACTATGACGGTTATGATGACAAAGACGAAGACTATTTCGATAATGATGACAAAGACGAAGAAGACGACGATAATGTTGATGACAAGGAGAAAAAATACGACTATAATGATGACAAAGACTAATAATATGAAAAAATTAATTCTGCTGCTACTGCTGCTGCTGATGGTGATAAGGAGAAAGATGACGATGATGAGGGTTTCGTTGTTATTTTTTAGATCAATGTGTCACCAGTCCTGACAGCCTCGGGAGATTTAAACTTGGCTTCGAGGTAGATGGAGACAACGCAACACTCCCATGTGGGATTTCAAAGGTAATATTATCTAACTTTACTTTACGCTGTGTGACGCCTCTGCATTGAACTACTTTTTAAAACATTGTGACGAATGGAGAAATTTCTCGTAATAAGATTTTTCTTTTTACTTTTGCTAAAATGTTCTCAACTCTCATCTGTAACTTTTCCTTCATTTAAAATGAATTTACGTACCTTTGAGAAGACTATTTGAGCCATTTCGAGAGACTATTTACATGATTGCCTATGCGTAATGTATCGTCCCCGATCAGCCTGCGCAGTCCGACACATTCCGTCTCATAGGGATAGAGGTATAGAGTAATAATTCCTGAAATAGAAAATCCACAGGAGGCGAAAAGAATCTGTCCGGGTTAGCCTGCGCTGCATGCTTAGGCTGATCCGGGTCGAGACTTTACGCAGAGACCACAATGTTGGTTTATCTCGCTGGACGGCTCATTTTTTAAGTCGCCATATGCAGATGTGTTGTATGTTGAAAAGGAATGACCTTTACCGTTATCACATAAATAGTTAAATACCCTTATTTTCAAGTTGAGAACAAATCACGGAACAACGTTATCATACACGTGTGATAACAAAAACACGTCAAACACGGGACTACTGATGACGTCATTTTGACCTTTATCTTTATTATGTTTATTGTTAAGTTGTTAAATTTTACACATTGAAAAATGCAATAATACGTTATTTTGAATAAATAACGAGTCTTAATTGTTTAAAACATTGTTGTTGTTTTTCTTCTTATTGAAAAATGATGAGGACTACTTTTTTATGCGGTGAATCACAAGTTCTTATGAAGAATATGTTATTCGGTCTTTGTTTTGATGTTGTCAATATTTTTCATTAAAACACACTGTTTAGGTGATAAAAAGAATCCATCACTCGTTTTTTCTTTGGAGAAGATTTCTTAAATTCGTCTCGAAAAAGAGAGTTATTAACCTCGCCAAGAGGCTCGGTTAATAACCGTCTTTTTCTAGACTCATTTAAGAAATCTTGATCTCCAAAGAAAACTCATGATGGATCCTATATATATCAATCAGTCAATCATGTTGAAAACGGCATATAACCAAATACTCTATACCTCTAGCTCCATGAGACGGAATGTGTCGACCCGAATTAGCCTGCACGGACTGCACAGGCTGATATGGGTCGATATATTACGCAGAACTACCCTTACTGACATTCGAGCTTTGGTTCCTCAGTCCATAGCGAGGAGTGCTGTCAATCCAGGAGTGTGAATCCGTGCTCGACAAACGTTCTTTCCGACGTTTCATAAAAGTAAATGAGACATACGTCATTTGTATTTCATCAAAAGATTCTCGTTATATGTCCTGTATTTTCAGAGTGGAAACGAATACACGATAACCATAGCTATAATAAATACTGTAAACTCTGCCGTTACATTCATATGTACGACCGGTCCTTGGGGAAACTTGGACCACTTTCCGACACAATTGAACATCTCAAACTTTGCGACTGGGTAAATATAGACAAAACTTGAAAAATTTCCTTAAATTTGAACATCTCAAACTTTGCGACTGTGTTAATATAGATAAACTTGAACAATTCTCCATTAAATTTGAACATCTTAAATTTTGCGACTGGATAAATATAGACAAAACTTGAACAATTTCCGACAAATTGAATATCACGAACCTTGCAACGAGGTTTAATATAGACAAAAATTCAACAACTTTTCGTCAAAATTGAAAATCACGAACTTTGAGATTGGGTAAATGTAGACAAAATTTGGGCAACTTCACTTCAACTTTGAACTTTACCAACTTTTCAATAGGTAAAAAGAGACAACTTTTGAAAACCTGCCGTCAAAATTTATCATCACGAACTTTGCGATTGGGTAAATATATACAACACTTGAGAGAAATCCGCAAAGTTTGAACATCTCAAACCTTGCGCCTGTGTAAATATTGTTACGCACCGTTGGTCGTCCCGATTTCTTCTTTTTCGAGGGGGAGGTATTAGTTTAACGTGAAGATTGTTCACATATAGCTATACAATACGACCGGTTTTCTTCTTCTTCGAGGGGAAGGTATTAGTTTAACGTGAAGATTGTTCACATATAGCTACACAATACGACAGGTTTTCTTCTTCTTCAAGGGGAAGGTATTAGTTTAACGTGAAGATTGTTCACATATAGCTATACAATACATCCCGTTTTCTTCTTCTTCGATGGGAAGGTATTACTTCAACGTGAAGATTGTTCACATATAGCTACACAATACGACAGGTTTTCTTCTTCTTCAAGGGGAAGGTATTACATTAACGTGAAGATTGTTCACATATAGCTACACAATACGACAAGTTTTCTTCTTCTTCGATGGGAAGGTATTACTTTAACGTGAAGATTGTTCACATATAGCTACACAATACGACAGGTTTTCTTCTTCTTCGAGGGGAAGGTATTACTTTAACGTGAAGATTGTTCACATATAGCTACACAATACGACAGGTTTTCTTCTTCTTCGAGGGGAAGGTATTACTTTAACGTGAAGATTGTTCACATATAGCTACACAATACGACAAGTTTTCTTCTTCTTCGAGGGGAAGGTATTACTTTAACGTGAAGATTGTTCACATATAGCTACACAATACGACAGGTTTTCTTCTTCTTCGAGGGGAAGGTATTAGTTTAACTTGAAGATTGTTCACATATAGCTACACAATACGACAGGTTTTCTTCTTCCTCAAGGGGAATGTATTACTTTAACGTGAAGATTGTTCACATATAGCTACACAATACGACAGGTTTTCTTCTTCTTCAAGTGGAAGGTATTACTTTAACGTGAAGATTGTTCACATATAGCTACACAATACGACAGGGTTTCTTCTTCTTCGAGGGGAAGGTATTACTTTAACTTGAAGATTGTTCACATATAGCTACACAATACGACAGGTTTTCTTCTTCTTCGAGGGGAAGGTATTACTTTAACGTGAAGATTGTTCACATATAGCTACACAATACGACAGGGTATTCGCCACTTAATGAGCTATACCCGTCTGTTACTCAGGACGGTATGAATTAATGTTTAATAAAAAAAGGTGACTCAACGGAAATATACTTGCAAAAGCAGGATAAGCTATAAAGGACTAGTTTGGAATGTAAAAGATCAGCTTATCTAATTCACAGTTTAAAGTTCAATTACTATACATCTCTATAGCATACCAAGTATGCACCAGGTTAATAATGATTATTAAATGAATATATATACAAGACAAACTCCTACCAAAATACGGAGAGTAAAGCATAATTTGATAATACTGCAAATACAACACTAGTAAGTAGTTAAGTAATACACAAGTTACCAGGGGCGTAGCTTGGCCGTCTCGTGAGAAAATCTTGTGGATTTTCGGTTTCAGGAATCACTACTCTATCTATCCCTTCTTAGACGGAATGTGTCGGCGGACGGCGCAGGCTGATCTGGCAGATACATTACGCAGATGTGTTTCGACGCAGCTGCATTTTGGGGCATTTTTTAGAAAAAATGTGTAGGTACGTGCCTACAGTGCCTAAAGGGAGCTACACCCCTGGTTAGCTTAATACAAGAACAATCGAGTTTTTCTGATAGCCAAACAGGGTTACTTAAAAGAGAATCCCAGAGTGAAGTTACTTTTTAAATCCTTAAGCTGCAGAGAGTAGTAATTCTACTTGTAACACATTTCAAAGATAACATAAACCGCTGCATATCCTATCCGTTTTAGATCATTTAATTCCGAAAGATGCTTTGAAATACCTCAGAAATCAGATATTACAAATAAATAAAACAAACTAATTAAAATTAGAATAAAACATGAGACAAAGATGAACCTAAATTGTACCTAAGAAAGTTGTGCGTGGAGTGTTGACACTGATCGGAGAACGCTGGCTATATAGTGACTTTTTCAACAGAATAATTTGAGGAATTTTCAACAAGTTATTTTGTCGGAAAGCGTCCAACAAGTCTGTCGGAAGGGTTTCAACGAGGAACAGTAGTCCTTAAATTGAATGAAAGATACCGTTTTGTAACTTATGATATGTAGATAATTGCATAATACATACAACCCGTATCTTCGAGTCGGTAAATATAAAGTATTAAGATTGGACTTTGATTTGAAAAATGGCGCTCGGTGTAGATGAGTACAAGTTTAGTGCAAAAACGGGTGTGTCATAGTGACGTCATCGGAAATATCCCATAACGCAATGCGTGCACCTGCATCGCGTCATGAGAACTAATCCCGTGATGTAATGCGGGTACCTGCAACAACAACAAACACAATCACAATCGTTCAAAACACAGTAGTTTGTTTCGGAATACACAGCAAATATACATAATAAAACCAAGTTATCGTTAAGTAGATCATAAAATGAATGTTTCTAGTACATGTACACAATTATTACGAAGAGTTGACATTAGCCAGTTATGACCTGAATTGGTCTCATTCAAACAGAAAGTAGCGTCACTCCTTTGTGGCTGAGGACCGGGGCGTTATAATATAGATAAACTTGAACAATTTTCCGTCAAATATGAACATCTCAAACTTTGCGAATGAGTAAATATAGACAAAACTTGAACAGTTTTCGTAAAATATGAACATCTCAAACTTTGCGACTGGGTAAATATAGACAAAACTTGGATAATTTTCCGTAAAATCTGAACATCTCAAACTATGCGACTGTGTAAATATAGATAAAATTGAACAATTTTCCATTAAATTTGAACATCTCAAACTATGCATCTGGATACATATAGCCAAACCTTGAACAACTTTCTGACAAATTTGAACATCACGAACTTTTCAACTGGATTTAATATAGACACACATTGAACAACTTTCCGACTGGGTAAATATACAATACTTGAACATCGCCAGCTTCGCAATGAGTAAATATAAACAAAAATTCAACTTTTCGTCAACATTGAAAATCACGAACTTTGAGACTGGGTAAATATAGACAACATTTGAAAAACTTTCCGTCAAATTTGAACATCACGAACTTTGCCACTGGGTAAATATAGACAAAACTTGAACAACTTCACTTGAACTTTGAACTTTACTAACTTCGCAATAGGTAAAAAGAGACAACACTTGAAAACCTGCCGTCAAAATTTAGCATCACAAACTTTCCAAAATGGTTGATATAGTCAAAACATGATTAACTTTTCTTAAATTTTGCACTTCATCAATTTTGCGATATGTAAAAAGAGACAAAACTTTAAAACCTGCCGGTCAAAAATTAACATCACGAACTTTGCGACATGGTGAATATAGGCGATACTTGAACAACTTTGAACATCACAACATTTTCAGAGATCAATAAAGACAAAATTGAAACAACTTGTCATACAAATTGAACATGACTCACTACCGACTGATCAACATGGATTTAGAAAGATCAGATCATGCGTAATCCAACTGCTGGAATGTATCGATGACTGGACAAAGGCAATAGACGATAAAAAAGAAGTTTATATAATATACTTGGACTTCAAAGCTGCATTTGATAAGGTACCGCACCAACGCCTATTAGCCAAAAATCTGGAACCTAGGAATCCAAGGAAATATATGCAAATGGGTAAAAAGCTTCTTAGAAGATGGACAACAGAGAGTAATTGTCAACGGGACTAAATCAAATTGGAGAAAAGTAACTAGTGGCGTGCCACAAGGGAGTGTCCTGGGCCCGGTACTCTTCTTAATATTTATAAATGACCTGCCTGACACTATTAATTGTACACTTACATATTTTGCTGTTGATACTAAATTATACAAAGTAATAAACACCAATAAAGACAGGAAAAATATACAGGAAAACATATATAATGCATCTGATTGGGCAACCAAATGGCACATGAACTTCAACACCAAAACATGCTAAATCATGCCCCTTCGCCCAAATGAAACCATGGAATACTTTACAAAAGACTCAAACAACATCTATACCACAATAACAGAGGTAGATCAAAAAGAGGATCTAGGAGTCATCTTTGATAAAAAACTTAATTTTAACACCCATATAAGCAGAAAAGTCAGCATAGCTAACAGAAACTTGGGTCTAATCAGCAAAACCTTTATGTGTGTGCACCAAGTCATGTTTCTTCAATGGTATAAAGCCTTAGTCATACCTCATCTTGAATATGCCTCAGTTATATGGGCATCCAAGTATCTGAAAGACTCTAAATAGAGAACGTGCAGAGACGCGCAACAAAATTACTCGTACACTTACAGAACAAAAACTATCAAGATAGGCTAAACAGAATAGGAGTACCTACGCTTGAATACAGAAGGAAAAGAGCTGACCCAATACAAACCTATAAACTAATTAAAGGAATTGACAAAACATCATATATTTTTTTCTCTATTGATGAACAATGAACAACCTGGGGGCACAAATGCAAATTATTCAAACATAGGTCAAGAACAAATGATAGGAGAATGTGCTATAATTGACAGTACAAAAGTAATAGTTTAACTGATAGTGCCAAAAAAAATAGAAAGTTAAAGGGATATTACAAACAATTAAAAATAAAAATTAACTGACTGTACAAACAATTAAAAAGAAAAATTAACTGATAGTACAAAAATATATTTTTTTAACTTTGTATTCACAAACAAAAAATAAAGGTTTGACTAATATACAAACATACAAAAGTTTACAGTTTATTTATTTATTTCACTTGTTTGATATCTTTATATTTTCGGGGGGTGAATTTAGACTTGGCAATCTTGAATAATGTTATTCTTAGCTCACCTGAGCTTTGCTCAAGGTCAGTTATTGTGATCGCCTTTTGTCCGGCGTCCATTGTTCGTCGTCCGGCGTCCGTCAACTTCTTCTCCTCAGTAACCAGTGGGTCAATTGGGATGAAACTTAACAGAAACCATCCTCTAAATGATCCACCAGAATTCCTTCAATTTTTAGGATCCATGCATAATTCAGGTTTCCATGGCAACGAAATTAAACAAACATCAAAATTCTTCTTCTCCCAAACTGGTTGGCAGATTTTCAAATAATTTTGTAGAAATGTTCCTTGGATGACCCTCTATCAGATTATTTTGAAAGTACCAGGCCGATTTTAAAATTATTTTGTAGAAGTGTTCCTTTACTGACCCACTAATATATTCCTTCCAGCCATGTTGATTGGTCTAAAAACATGGCCGCCAGTGGGCAGGGCTATTTTGACTTATATAGATATAGTGAAATCTTAAAAAATCTTCTCCTCCAAAAGAGTAGGGCCGACTTTCAAATAGGTTTGTAGAAATGTTTCTTGGATGACCTTCTATGAGAGTCCTCTAAACCATGTTTATTGGTGAAAAAACATGGCCGCCAGGGGGTGGGGCTATTTTGCAGTATATGGCGCTATAGTGAAAACTTAAAAGATCTTCTCCTCCGAAAGTGTCAGGCCGATTTTCAAATAATTTTGTAGAAATGTTCCTTGGATGACCCTCTATCAGATTATTTTGAAAGTACCAGGCCGATTTTAAAATTATTTTGTAGAAATGTTCCTTTACTGACCCACTAATAGATTCCTTCAAGCCATGTTGATTCGTCGAAAACATGGCCGCCGGTGGGCAGGGCTATTTTGACTTATATAGATATAGTGAAATCTTAAAAAATCTTCTCCTCCAAAAGTGTAGGGCCGAATTTCAAATAGGTTTGTAGAAATGTTTTTTGGATGACCTTCTATGAGAGTCCTCTAAACCATGTTTATTGGTGAAAAAACATGGCCGCCAGGGGGCGGGGCTATTTTGCAGTATATGGCGCTATAGTGAAAACTTTTAAGATCTTCTCCTCCGAAAGTGTCAGGCCGATTTTCAAATAATTTTGTAGAAATGTTCCTTAAGTGACCAACTATTAGATTCCTTCAAGCAATGTTGATTGGTCGGAAACTATGGCCGCCAGGGGGCGGGGTTTATATGGCTAAAGTGAAAAAAAATAAAATCAGGTTAGCGACCCAGGGCCATCATGGCCCTCTTGTTCAATACATTTAATAAGAATGAACTATTTTAAGAACATTAGTGATCACTTATTCCACGTGGTTTGAACTAAGTTTATATTATAGGAACACAGTTGAAGTTCAATTACATCTTCAGTTTTGTAATATTTCCATAAGTACTTGATTTTAATTATGATGCGTTACATTAGGAACATTGCATATCGCCTATACCTCATAATGCTTATTGATTTAGTATTGCAGGCGACTTTATTTCAAAGTTTGTGAAAACTAAATTATTTTAGGAATTAAGAGGAAACATTTCTCTAAAACCGAGGACGATTAAAAATAATACATTGATCTAGGACCGTAGACGATTTAAAATAATACATTGATCTAGGACCGTAGACGATTTAAAATAATACATTGATCTAGGACCGTAGACGATTTAAAATAACACATTGATCTAAGACCGTAGACGATTTAAAATAATACATTGATCTAGGACCGTAGACGATTTAAAATAATACATTGATCTAGGACCGTAGACGATTTAAAATAATACATTGATCTAAGACCGTAGACGATTTAAAATAATACATTGATCTAGGACCGTAGACGATTTAAAATAATACATTGATCTAGGACCGTAGACGATTTAAAATAATACATTGATCTAGGACCGTAGACGATTTAAAATAATACATTGATCTAGGACCGTAGACGATTTAAAATAACACATTGATCTAAGACCGTAGACGATTTAAAATAATACATTGATCTAGGACCGTAGACGATTTAAAATAATACATTGATCTAGGACCGTAGACGATTTAAAATAATACATTGATCTAGGACCGTAGACGATTTAAAATAATACATTGATCTAGGACCGTAGACGATTTAAAATAATACATTGATCTAGGACCGTAGACGATTTAAAATAACACATTGATCTAAGACCGTAGACGATTTAAAATAATACATTGATCTAGGACCGTAGACGATTTAAAATAATACATTGATCTAGGACCGTAGACGATTTAAAATAATACATTGATCTAGGACCGTAGACGATTTAAAATAATACATTGATCTAGGACCGTAGACGATTTAAAATAATACATTGATCTAGGACCGTAGACGATTTAAAATAATACATTGATCTAGGACCGTAGACGATTTAAAATAATACATTGATCTAGGACCGTAGACGATTTAAAATAATACATTGATCTAGGACCGTAGACGATTTAAAATAATACATTGATCTAGGACCGTAGACGATTTAAAATAATACATTGATCTAGGACCGTAGACGATTTAAAATAATACATTGATCTAGGACCGTAGACGCTTACAAATAAATAAAACACTTAGGTATCGACGAGATTGTTTTTTAACTCAAATTAAGAAATACATTGGAACCTGTGTATAAAACCCACCATTGAGAAGACATAAGGTGGTCTATATTTGCGGGGTCATTTATGCGGAAAATGAATGATTTGGAAACTAAAAGTATGGTCGCTATAGACAGGGAATTGCTATTTCAAGCTGGTCTTTTGCACAGGTTTGACTGTACTTATTTTTTATAGAAACATAGAAGTTTCATTATAACGTAAGTTTTGTAAACAAAATCATATCTTAGAATTGCATAAAGAAATGCGCCGTGGTCGAGTGGTTAGCGTCGGGGATTGGAAACCGGGCGTCCTGGTTTCGATAACTGAAATAATGTTGAAAGTGGCGCAAAACCTCAATAAAACAAACAGATAAACAGAAATTTATAAGTTTTGAAATAATGTATTATTCTAGGAACGTACTGCCTCGTTTATCTTTTCGTCCGAACACTCCAGCCCTTCACTTCCAGGTGATTCTAGCCGATGGTAACAAAGTACCGGCTTTAAAAGCACGGCTGGGCCGGGCACTGCAGTTACGGGTAATACTAGACAAGCAAGCAAGAAGAGGTGAGTCAAACTTTAACTGTTGTACCTGTGTATAAAGACTAACCATGGGATCTGTGTATACATGTTTGACTACGCATGTATCTGTGTATAAAGATTGCCCTCTTTGGAAGGGATCTGTGTATAAAAACTTTGCATGGGATATGTGAATAACGACAATCTATGGGATCTGTGTATAAAAAATATCCATTGGATCTGTGTGCAAAGACTACCCATAGGATCTGTGTGTACATACTATCAATGGGATCTATTGATATACTAACCATGGGATCTGTGTTTAAAGACTACCAATGGCATTTGTGTATATACTACACATGGGATCTGTGTATATATACTATCCATGGGATCTGTTTATATATAGTACCCATGGGATTTGTATATATACTACATATTGGATATGTGTATATATACTTCCCATGGGATCTGTGTATATACAATGAATGGGATCTGAATATATATACTATCCATGTGATCTGTCTATATATACTATCTATGGGATCTGTGTATATATACTACCCATGGGATATGTGAATATACAATCCATGGGATCTGAAAATATATACTCTCCATGTGATATGTGTATATATACTACCCATAGGATCTGTGTATATACACTACCCATGGGATCTGTGTATATATACTATCCATGCGAGCTGTGTATATATACTATCCATGCAATCTGTGTATACATACTATCCATGCTATCTGTGTATAAATACTATCCATGCGACTTATGTATAAATATTGTCCATGCGATCTGTGTATAAAGACTGTCCATGGAATATGTGTATAAAGACTGTCCATGCGATCTGTGTATACAGACTATCCATGGGATCTGCGTATAAAGATTATCAATGGGATCTGTGTATAAAGACTATCAATGGGATCTGTGTATAAAGACTATCCATGGGATCTGTGTATAAAGACTACCCATGGGATCTGTGTATGAAGATTGTCCATACGATATGTGTATAAAGACCACCCATGGGATCTGTGAATAAACACCACCCATGGGAATCAGAAAGTCCTGCCTTGTTCACAGGTTGTCTTAATTTGCGGGGTTAATTATGCAGACAATGAGTAAGTATGGTCGTTATAGACAGGGATTTTCTATTCCAATGTTGTCTTTTTGCACAGTTTCGACTATTCCAATGTTGTCTTTTGCACAGTTTCGACTATGTTGTCTTTTGCACAGTTTCGACTATTCCGAAGTCGTCTTTTTGCACAGTTTCGACTATTCCAATGTTGTCTTTTGCACAATTTCGAATATTCCAAAGTCGTCTTTTGCACAGTTTCGACTATTTTAATGTTGAATTTACACCATCTCAAGTCATGTTAAGTTACACATCATGGCCGAATGTTCAACCTCTTCTTTACACTTTGTCTCGAAATTAGAACAAAATAAAATTTAAACCTGCCAAGTATTTACTTGATGCAGAAATGAACTTGTGACTGTTATCATTACACAATGCCGTAAAACATGATCACCCGGATGTTTAATGGTACCAATGTATGCATCGCATGAATATCTTGTATGTACATTTTGTATGTACATTTTGTGTGTACACTTTGTGTGTATATTTTGTGTGTAAATCGTGTGTGTACATTTTGTGGGTACATTTCGTGGGTACATTTTGTATGTAAATGTTTTATGTATATTTTGTACGTACATTTTGTATGTACATTTTGTATGCGTATGTACATTTTGTATGTATATTTTGTACGTTCATTTTTTACGTACATTTTGTACTTACATTTTGTATGCACATCTTGTATGTACATGTGTGTGTTCATTTTGTGTGTACATTGTGTATGTACATCTTGTATGTACATTTTGTGTGTACATTTTGTGTGTACATTTTGAGTGTACATTTCGTATGTAAATTTGTAAATTTGTTATGTACATTTTGTGTGTACATTTTGTATGATTTGTATGTATATTTGGTATGTACATCTTGTATGTATATTTTGTACGTACATTGTGTATGCATATCTTGTATACATGTACATTTTGTGTGTACATTTTGTGTGTACATTTCGTGTGTACATTTTGTATGTACATCTTGTATGTACATGCTGTGTGTACATTTTGTCTGTACAATTAGCGTGTACATTTTTATTTAAATTTGTAAATTTGTTATGTACATTTTGAGTGTACATTTTGTATGAATGATTTGTACGTACATTTTGTATGCACATTCTGTCTGTACATTTAGCGTGTACATTTTGTATTTAAATTTGTAAATTTGTTATGTACATTTTGAGTGTACATTTCGTATGTAAATTTGTAAATTTGTTATGTACATTTTGTGAGTACATGTTGTATGTAAATTGTCTATGTACATTTTGTATGTATGATTTGTTATGAACATTTTGTATGACAATGATAATGACAATATTGTATTGACATAAAGCCACCGGCCCATAACAATTATGTTTACATCATATAACATTTTCATGTATGTATGATTTGTTCTGAACATTTTTTTTATACATTTTGTATGTATGATTTGTTATGAACATTTTGTATATACATTTTGTATGTATGATTTGTTATGAACATTTTGTTATGAACATTTTGTATGTATGATTTGTTATGAACATTGTGTATGTACATTATTTGTTTTGTATGTATGATTTGTTATGAACATTTTGTTTGTACATTTTGTATGTATGATTTGTTATGAACATTTTGTATATACATTTTGTATGTATGATTTGTTATGAACATTTTGTTATGAACATTTTGTATGTATGATTTATAGGTATATTCAGGTAGATAGATATTTTCGGTCAATAATCTTTCCGACGTTTAACAACACGCAACACGACTAGGCGGCATTCGTCATCGACACATGGGGTAATAGCCAATGTTGAAAACCAGCCATTTTCTTGGAAAGACTGTTGTAATGGTCCTCGTTCGAGCAAGCTAACTAATACATGATTAGGGGACCAGTCCACCGTAATATGACTGTCAAATTGTTGAAAACGGCGTTAAATCATAGTCGATCAATGTATGGTTATATTTGTCACATTATTAATATGAGCCGTCCCGCGAGAAAACCAACACTGTGGCCCGGATCAGCCTAGGATCAGACGCGCGGGCTGACCTGGAGATACACTTTTCGCCAAGTGTGGATTTTCTGTTTCAGGAATCATTATTCTATACCTCTTTCACCCTGAGATGGAATGTGTCGGCCCGGATCAGTGTGCGCGGACTGCGCAGATTGATATGGCTAGATACATTACGCAGAGTCTATATTTTTTGTTTTCTCGTGGAACGCCTCATATGTATTGGCTAAAATCACTGACATACCGATTTTGCTTAATATATTAGGTTGAAATGAATTTCATTTCTTCACAGCAATAACTGAGCACAAGTCTTACTGAACGTTATACTATACTCCCCTGGCGATGAAGTCGGATGACCTTAACAATCCGTATGTTGTACTATTCGCTCATCATGACACCAATAAGTTAAACTTAAGTGCAACTGATGTGGAACAGTTTCTTATTTACAATTTAAGAATGGGTATCTTTGACACATCCTTTGGTGTTGTTTCGAGACTTCAAGCCTGAGTGCTAATAATATATAAAGATGGCTCTGTATGTTCTCACTAGTATAACCGAACTTGTAACTATTGGTAAACATCTCAATATGAGCCGGCCCCTGAGAAAACCAACGTTATGGCTTCTGCGTAATGTATCGACCCATATCAGCCTGCGCAGTTCGCGCATACTGGTCCGGGCCGGCACATTCCGTCTCAGGTGGAAAGAGTAAGTATGCCCCCCTGGTAACAATTGGTAAACATCTTTATATATCTGCTTCATGACACGGTTATGTTGGGACTACAATTGACATCGCTTGAAATGAGGACGATGACGATTTACATTTACATCTATATTGTGACCAATAACTTTTTATAGATCAATTCGCTATTTATGAACTCATCTATATAACTTAACATGCTTCTGATTTGGCAAAGTTCCTTTTTTTCACTTCAGGACTCGATACTATTGAAACTTAAACTGGCTGTTGTTGTTATTGAACATTATGATGTCGATTTGATTGTGAATGCTTTGACACTAGGCTTTGTATGTTCTCAATAGTATAACGTGCAACTTTAGATAATCAAAGTAATAAGAGCCGTTCCACCAGAAAAAAAAAAAACATTTTGGACTCCGCGTAAAGTATCCATCCGGAGTAGCATAAGCATGCCACACAAGCTAACCAGGATAGACACTTTTCGCCTCCTGTGGAATCATTAAGCTATACCGCTATCCCTCTAAGACGGAAAGTGTCGGCCCTGCTTAGTCTGCGTGTATTGCGCAGGTTGATCTGGGTCGATACATTACGCAGAGTCCATAATGTTGGTTTTGTCGTGGAATGGCTTATATATCTGTTTCACGACATGTTATGTTTGGGACTACATTTCATAGCGCTTCAAATGAGGACGATACCAACAACATTTACGTCAATGTTGCTATCAAATGAACTCAATAAGAACTCTTGTTAATACCCAACATGCATCTGATTAAAAAACGGTTTCTTATTGAACGTCTCAGGATTCGATACTTTTGATACCTCCTTTATTGTCGTTGATCATTATGACGCCGGCATTTATGTCGACGTTGTGAGCACCATGACTGATTTTAAAACACTTTCATCCTTATGTTCTCGATACTATAACCTAATATGGAAATGATTTTAGAACACGTTCATCCTTATGTTTTCAATACTATAACCTAATATGGAACTGATTTTAAAACACTTCCATCCTTATGTCCTCAATACTATAACCCAATACGCAACTGATTTTAAAACACTTCCATCCTTATGTTCGCAATTTTTTTTTTTTCAAATTCAAATATTTTATTTCAAATATTTAGGCCACCGGCCCATAATACTATAACCCAATATGGAACTGATTTTAAAACACTTCTATCCTTATGTTCGCAATACTATAACCCAATATGGAACTGATTTTAAAACACTTCCATCCATATGTTCTCAATACTATAACCCAATATGGAACTGATTTTAAAACACTTCAATCCTTATGTTCTCAATACTATAACCCAATATACAACTGATTTTAAAACACTTTCATCCTTATGTTCTCAATACTATTACCCAATATTGAACTGATTTTAAACAGACCTTCATGTCACTTCAGGACAACCTATCAGGTGTATTGGCAGAACGTCCACATCGGGTCCGGGATTTCGCGCGTTCGATACCTGGCCGGGTCATACCAAATATTTTAGAAATGGTAATAATGGCTGCCCTCGGGGTTGCCGAGTTAGAGTTACGACTGACTGGAAGGTGTCAGGATAAACGGATCAGTAGTTTTGGTATCTTACACAGGAATCGTATAACTAAGAAATTGTTGAAGGCGGCGTAAAGAACTAAGAATCAATCAATCAATCGTTTTTCTTCAGGATTCGATACTATTGGAACTTCCTTCGGTGTCGTTTTCATTGAGCACGATGACGCCGACATTTATGTGGAGATCATGACCCCCGGGCTCGGAACCATCGTCGATGTATCAGGAAATCTACCTGGGTCCGAATTCAAATATAGACATCCGGTTAAGCGGGATGAACTGGTAAGAGACGCATCAATTGTTTAGTGTATTTGAAGCTTGACTTCCTTTTCAGCAGTATATTCGTCTTTGTCAGAATGACAGAATGACAGAACCCCAGCTCGACCAACATTCTTTCCGTCGTTTGACAAAATTCTTTGTGACAAGCGTCAGTCGTCTTTCACCAAAGGGCGAACAGTCTGTGTGGGGAAAAGCAGCCATTTTTTTTGTAAATATTGTTCTGTGAATTACTGGTGTGAGGAAGCCAGGAAACTCATGAGTAGTTGAACTGGCTGCCGTGATATGACAAAAAAGAGTGGTTGAAAACGGCGTTAAACCCTAATCAATCAATAAACCCGAATGCCAACACATTGGTAGGCTTGGTAATGACAGGTAACACTACCATGACTGACGTAATGGATCTTTCGCAAGGGTACACAACCATGACTGATGTAATGTATCTTTCGCAAGGGTACACAACCATTACTGACGTAATGGATCTTTCGCAAGGGTACACAACCATGACTGATGTAATGGATCTTTCGCAAGGGTACACAACCATGAGTGATGTAATGGATCTTTCGCAATGGTGCACAACCATGACTGACGTAATGGATCTTTCGCAAGGGTACACAACCATGACTGACGTAATGGATCTTTCGCAAGTGTACACAACCATGACTGATGTAATGGATCTTTCGCAAGGGTACACAACCATGACTGATGTAATGGATCTTTCGCAAGGGTACACAACCATGAGTGATGTAATGGATCTTTCGCAATGGTGCACAACCATGACCGACGTAATGGATCTTTCGCAAGGGTACACAACCATGACTGACGTAATGGATCTTTCGCAAGTGTACACAACCATGACTGATGTAATGGATCTTTCGCAAGGATACACAACCATGACTGATGTAATGGATCTTTTGCTAGATTACAATACCATGACTGACGTAATGGATCTTTCTCAATGATACACTACCATGACTGACGTAATGGATCTTTCGCAAAGGTACACAACCATGACTGACGTAATGGATCTTTCGCAATGATACACTACCATGACTGACGTAATGGATCTTTCGCAAAGTACCACTACCATGACTGACGTAATGGATCTTTCGCAAAGTACCACTACCATGACTGACGTAATGGATCTTTCGCAATGATACACTACCATGACTGACGTAATAGATCTTTCGCAAGGGTACACAACCATGACTGACGTAATGGATCTTTCGCAAAGTACCACTACCATGACTGACGTAATGGATCTTTCGCAAAGTAACAATACCATGACTGACGTAATGGATCTTTCGCAAGGGTACACAACCCTGACTGACGTAATGGATCTTTCGCAAAGGTACACTACCATGACTGACGTAATGGATATTTCGCAATGGTACACTACCATTACTGACGTAATAGATCTTTCGCAAGGGTACAAAACCATGACTGACGTAATAGATCTTTCACAAGGGTACACAACTCTGACTAACGTAATGGATCGTTTGCAAAGGTACAAAACCATGACTGACGTAATGGATCTTTCGCAATGGTACACTACCATGACTGACGTAAAAGATCTTTCGCAAGGGTACACAACCATGACTAACGTAATGGATCTTTTGCAAGGGTACACAACCATGACTGAGGTAATGGATCTTTTGCAAAGTAACACTACCATGACTGACGTAATATGAGCCGAATAATGGGAAACCATCATTGTGGACTCTGCGTAAAGTCTCGACCCGGATCAGGCTAAGCATTCCGTACAGGCTAACCCGGACAGACACTTTTCGCCTCATGTGAATTTTCTGTTTTAGGAATCATAACTCTATACCTATATCCCCCTGAGACGTGATTTAAAGGCTGATACATTACGCAGAGGCAATACTGTTGGTTTTCTCGTTATTCGACTCAGATATTGTTTGGGAAAGACCAGCTTATGCATCCTAATCTAGTCCTTTGTTTATGAATAGAATATAATATATTTTATTAACATATATGTATCTCGCCATACAAGGTATATTTTTAAGTAAATCAAACACGGTTACATCAATATATAAACATTGAGTAAGAAGGTTGTTTTTTATACCATAATTGATACTAATACTACATGGAGGATAAGCAACTTCGTATATAACTATGAGTATATGCATGGTGAACATGCATAGAATAATGTATAGCATAATGGTTATATATTTCTATTTCTACGTTTGGTTAACCAGATATATATAATTAGCTAGTTCCTTCATTGTTTTCTTTGAAGTTGATAAAAGAAGTTTTGTAAGTTTAAACATATTTGGACGGGTGATAATTTGTCGATAAATTTCACTCGGATGTCAGAATAGAAACTACAAATGCAAATAAAGTGAAATGTTTTGTTTTTCGTAGACCAAGATAAAGATTCCAGATGCGTACCGTCATGTCGGTACAGGTAACACATGGAACACGACTCAACGAACAGTTCGAGTGGATGTCGTGAGTGTCGGAACGGTGGTGGGTGTGAAAGCAATTAGCATCAAACGTACGGGATCGCCACCTGTCGGAGAATATATCGTCATACCGGACGATGCACTAGGGACTAAATACAACTGTTACACCGGAACAAACGGTAAGGCTCGTTAATAATCAGGGATTACTCAGCATTTCACGGAAAGGTTCGTTAACAATCGGGCATCACTCGGCATTTCACGGAAAGGTTCGTTAACAATCGGGCATCACTCGGTGTTTCAGGGAATGGTTCGTTATCAAATCGGGTATCATTCGGCGTAACGGAAATACACTGAACTAACTAATATCAAGATGAGGAATTAGTTTAACCATCCATGGTATACAGAATGTCATTGACCTCCATAAAGTTCAAATAGTTCTGTGTTTGTTCACGAACGACGTTTATAGCATATAATTGACCTCCATAAAGTTCCAATAGTTTTGTGTTTGTTCATGAACGACGTTTACAGCATGTCATTGACCTCCATAACATTCCAATAGTTTTGTGTTTGTTCATGAACGACGTTTACAGCATGGCATTGACCTCCATAAAGTTCCAATAGTTTTGTGTTTGTTCCTGAACGACGTATACAGCATGTCATTGACCTCCATAAAGATCCAATTGTTTTGTGTTTGTTCATGAACGACGTTTACAGCATGTTATTGACCTCCATAAAGTTCCAATAGTTTTGTGTTTATTCATGAACGACGTATAAAAAATCATGACGTCGATTAACTATCCATAGTTTCGAAGTATTCATGAATGACGTATACATTCACTTCACATAGTTTTGAATGATTTTACAAGGTTTTATATAACATAACATATATTTCCTCTATACATTCTTCAGGTTTCTTCATTAACGACGTTTTATTTAGCATTACATTGATACACTATCTATAGTATTGTTTTATTCAAGAACGCCATATGACAAGACACAACCTCCATTCAGTTCCAATAGTTAAATGTGTTATTCATGAACAAAGTATTACACAACATGTCATTGATCTATTATCCATAGTTTGAAATAATTCATGAACGACGTATGAAATACCTGACATCGATTCAATATCGATATATTCGGGGTTTATTCGTGAACAACATTTTAAGATAATATCATCGATACATTTTAAGATAATGTCACCGATTCAATATTGATATATTCGGGGTTTATTCGTGAGCAACTTTTTAAGATAATGTTATCGATTCAATATCGATGTATTCGGGGTTTATTCGTGAAAAAAAAAATTAAGATAATATCATCGATTCAATATCGATATATTCGGGGTTTATTCATGAACAACATTTTAAAATAATAATATGAAAAAGGCAAAGCCTCATCACGAGCACAGCGTCCTTAATGGGTCTAACCTGTAGGTATGTGACTACCATGATAAAGGAATCTGTTTCAAGCTGTCGGAACTGAGACCGTTGTACACTATTCCTACTTTATCTTTGGTGCAAAGTCAAATCTTCAAAAAATTTAACATTTAATTCATCACATGAACATAATCAATACATAAAGGTAAAAAATAACAATAGTGAAAACAAGTATTTCCTTCAATTAGGCATAGTTTCTGGGTTAAAAGCAATGTTCAAAACATCCATTCTGCCAAAGTTTTAACATGCTAACATTAAAAGAACAGCTGTCAGAGTGTTAACAAGATTTTTCTTTAATTTGGTCTAGTGACCTTATGTTTGACCCGACTTGACCAATATTTGAAATTGGCCTAGATATCAATAATAATCAGGCGAAGATTCTGACAAAAGTTTCAAGATGTTGAATCAAACGTTGAGGTCAAGCATGTTTACAAAAATGTTCTCAAATGTTTTTCTTTTGACATCATTGTTGTTTTTATCCAACATGTTAAAATTAAAAATGCAGCATTCAAAATGTCTGCGTGTTAACAAAATGCTCTTTTAATTTGGTCTAGTGACCTAGTTTCTGACCCACCATGACCCTTATTCTTATTAGGTCTATATATTGTCTAGACAAACATTCTGACAAAGCTTCAAGCTGCTGAAGGCAAAGTGTGGTTACCTGATTAACAGGATTTTACTTCAATTTGGTGGAGTGACCTAGTTTATGACCCAACATGACCCAGTTAATTGACTGAATATATTTAAACTTAGCCTAGATATCATCAAAACAGTTATTTTGAAAACATTTCAACATGCCTAAGTTTAAAATAAGGCATCCTGACTGTTTTCAATATGTTCCTTCAAATTGACATTGAAACCTAGTTTTTTAACCTCACAGGACCCTGTCTATAACTTGGCCAAGATTTGATAGAGATGATTTTCTGATAAACTTTTATCCATATTGGATGTTGTAAAAAGTTGCCTGTAGATTGTTCACAAGGCAATTGTTGATGGCGTGTGACTGAAGGACATCAGACAAAACGTGATCATAAAAAACATAAACTGTGCAATAAAAAAACAGGACTTTCTTTATATATACTACATTTAACTAGATAAAATAAGCTTGATATGATTTTGATAAACTTATCCATTAATAAACATTACCTTGTATGAATACATTAATATTATATGTAATCAGCTAAAGTTCCTCTCCTGTCATCGTCATAACAGCTGTAATTCCATCAGTAAATGGGTTTCTCTAAATATATTCCCTTGTTTGATGTTGATGCAGGAAGTTATATTATCCCACAGTCAAAGATGTATGCAATTAGCATTGTTTTGACAGGCACCAATGACCAACGTGTATATAACTAACTGCCTATATGAACTTCCTCTCCCATTATCAAAGATGCATGATATTTTCATTGTATAGACAGGTACCAATTACCAAGGGGTATATCACTAACTGCTTATATGAATTTCCTCTCCAGTAATCGCCATAAGAACTGTTATTCCATGATTGTGTGGGATGTCCTAAATCCATTCTGTTTTAAAATAAAACTTGATGCAGGATATGATTGACTGCTGTTTAAATACATG
The DNA here is from genome assembly GCA_031761405.1 of Serripes groenlandicus. Classification (NCBI taxonomy): domain Eukaryota; kingdom Metazoa; phylum Mollusca; class Bivalvia; order Cardiida; family Cardiidae; genus Serripes; species Serripes groenlandicus. The sequence continues at coordinate 16,042,552 of JASEVX010000016.1, forward strand.
ACATCAGACAATAACTGCAAATAAAAGTGTCTTTATATAAAATAAAATGATAAATTAAAGAATGGGATTACAAACACTATTGATTACTTTTTTTACTTTTTTCCTTTTAAATAGAAAAATATTTAAACAAAAGGTCCAAGAGGCCCTATGCTCTACTGGGATAGTTCTTTGGACATTTTCAATCCAGACCATGTATGTATGGTGAAGATCGGATAGTAAATGGAGGCTCTATTGTATTCACAAGCCGTATTATAGCTAATTTGACACTTTCAAGGGCCATGATCCAGTCATGCAAGGGTACATTTGCTGGTTTCGAAAGGAACCGAGCTTACATCAATATTTAATTACTATCTAAGTTTGGTGAAGATCAGATAGTAAATGGGGCCTCTATTGTGTTCACAATCTCTATTATAGCAATTTTGGCAAATTCAAGGGCAATAATCCAGCCTTGCATGGGCGGATCTGGCTGGTTTGCAAAAGGAACCGAGGTCTCATCAATATTTAACTACTACCTAAGTGTGGTGAAGATCTAATAGTAAATGGAGGCTCTATTGTTTTCACAAGCTGTATTATAGAAATTTTGACAATTTCAAGGGCCATAATCCAGTCTTGCATGGGCGGATCTGGCTGGTTAGCAAAAGAAATCGAGCTCTCATGGATATCTAACTAATGTAAGTCTGATGGAGATACGATCAAAACTGAAGACTTTTTCGCGTTCACAAGCTGTATTATAGCTGTATTATTTGACAACTTCAAGGGCCATAATCAAGCCTTACATGGGTGGATCTGGCTGGTTTGCAAAAGAAACCGAGCTCTCATGGATATCTAACTACTGTATACGTTTGATTGAGATCCATCAAAACTGAAGACTTGATCGCGTTCACAAGCTCTATTATAGCAATTTTGACAATTTCAAGGGCCATAATCCAGTCTTGCATGGGCAGATCTTGCTGGTTAGCGAAAGGAACCGAGCTCTCATGGATATCTACTATAACTTTGATGGAGATACAATCAAAACTGAAGACTGTATCATGTTAACAAGCCCTAATATAGCAATTTTGACAACTTCAAGGGCCATAACCCATTCATGCAAGGGCACATCTGACTGGTTTTCGAAAGAAACCAAGCTCTCATCAATATTTAACTGATATCTAAGTTTGGTGAAGATCAAATAGTAAATGGAGCATCTATTGTGTTCACAAGCTCTATTATAGCAATTTTGACAATTTCAAGGGCCATAATCCAGTCTTACATGGGCGGATCTGACTGGTTTGCTCTCATGGATATCTTACTACTGTATAAGTTTTTTTGAGATACAATCAGCTTAAGACTGTATCGCGTTCACAAGCAATTGTTTACAGACGCACACACGGACGACGGACACCATGGCATAAGCTCTTCTGGCTATTGGCCAGTATAGCTAAAAATAGAAGGGATCATGAATAAGTGAACTGTCGACGTGATATAACTGAAATAATATTGAAAGCGGCGTAAAACCCCAATAAATAAACAAGAGGGCCATGATGGCCCTATATCGCTCACCTGATTTAATAGAACTTCAATAGTTTTCAAAGTTTTTACTCTATACATATCGGATTTATTTGAACGACCTTGGTAGAAGGTCACCCAAGAAGCATTTGTGCCAATAATCTTTAAATCAAGCAGGTGCTTTTGGACAAGAAGATTTTTAAAGATTTTACAATGGGCGGCAATGTTTTTCAACGGATCGAAAATATTTCAACAATATTGGTAGAGGGTGCCCCAAAGAACATTTGTGCAAAATAATTTTCAAATCGGGCAAATACTTTTGGACAAGAAGATTTTTAAAGTTTTAACTATGCACATATAAGAAAAACAAGATCCGCTCCCTGGCAGCCATGTTTTTCAACGGATCGGAAATATTTTAACAATCTTGGTAAAGGGTGTCCCATGGAACATTTGTGCAAAAAGATTGTTAAAGTTTTAACAATGCACATATAAGGAAAACAAGCTCCACCCCCTGGCAACCATGTTTTTCAACGGATCGGAAATATTTGAACAATCTTGGTAAAGTGTGCCCCAAGGAACATTTGTGCAAAATAATTTTTAAATCGGGCCAGTACTTTTGGACAAGAAGATTTTTAAAGTTTTAACAATGCACATATAAGAAAAACAAGATCCGCTCCCTGGCAGCCATGTTTTTCAACGGATCGGAAATATTTTAACAATCTTGGTAAAGGGTGTCCCATGGAACATTTGTGCAAAATAATTTTCAAATCGAGCCAGTACTTTTGGACAAGAAGATTTTTAAAGTTTTAACAATGCACATATAAGGAAAAAAAGCTCCACCCCCTGGTGGCCATGTTTTTCAACGGATCGGAAATATTTGAACAATCTTGGTAGAGAGTACCACAAGGAACATTTGTGCAAAATAATCGGGCTAGTACTTTTGGACAAGAAGATTTTTTAAGATTTGGCAATATTTCCCTTTTCTGATGCCGCAACAACCAAAATTCTACTTGGAATTAATTTCTTTTAACAACTTTGAAAGAGGACCACCTAAGGACCATTCCTGTGAAGTTGTTTTGAAATATGTCTATTGGTTTAGTAAGAGAAATCATTTGTAGGAAATTGTTAACAGACGCCGACGACGACGACGACGCAAACGACGACCACGGACGCCGGACGGTGAGTGATCACAAAAGCTCACCTTGCACCGTGCTTAGGTGAGCTAAAAATAGACTAGAATTGAAAACAATATACATGTATATTAGTTATGTCAAAAAGCCAAGCTTTGGGTTCTGCAACCAGTTTTTTGTTAGACCAATTGGTACCTCTGTGCAGTCTAATCTGGATTAATCCTTTAAACCAATGACTTTAAACTTATCTTTTTTACATCAATTGTGAAACAAGCTTTAATCTTATTTCAATCACGCTCAATGTCCTGGGGCCGGTTGTTCAACTTGTGGTTAAATTAAACCAATGGTTAAATTTAATCATTGGTTAAATATTTAATCTGTGGTTACTAAACCAAGGGTTAAATTTCTGTTGCTCAACTTTGTTTAACCCCGTGGTTACGTAACCCATGGTTAAACATATAACCATTGGTTAACTTTATCCCGATTTCTCACAATGCACAGCATACATTCTCTGAACATGGTTGAAAATGGCATCCATTTTTCTTCGCTAGAAATTAAAAATATCTGAATAGACTGAGACCATTTTAACATTTCAATAAAATGTACCAATAATTGGTGAAAAATACGAAAGACTACATTATGGGTTCAACATTGATCAACACTTTTCTACAAGCAAGTTGTTGTTGTTTCTTTTTGACATTTGCGAACTGACTCCATTTCCAAATATGATGACCAAAAACCTGTTTAGGAAGCATAGAGTGGCCCATACTCGTAGATAGATTTATCTAGATACTACATGAACACATGGGGATGATGACAATTGTCTGTACTGGACCTTACTACACAGGGGAACGATTTGCCGATGCGAATGATTAGATTGACCTGGGATGACTGATACAGTCAAGTAACCCTTAGCGGATCATAACCAATAGCGGATCACTTTAATGTTCAAGACAAGCTAACTTATTTATTAGTCAAAATTATTGTGTATAAATTGGTAGGTAAGTACTTTATGGTATTATTTAATTACACAATAAAAATGATGCTTGTCGGACTTCGAATTCATCCGTATCATCTGAACGTCTGATGCAAGTGTTTACGTGACCAAGTTATTTCTACCTTGTTTTGAAGAGAACATGCGTTTTTCGCGGCAACAGCTAGCGATCTTAATTATGTTAGTTGTTTATTTTGACATTTTATGAAAGACAAATACATACACCTATTGAAATGTAACCAATCATTCTCATTTGTCTGTGCATGTTTACACTGAAGCGATAATAGAATAGCTAGGTAAGTTACCATTAGCGGATCGCCACTTTGTTTCCATGACTGAGTCTGAGGGGTTTTCTCAAAATTCTATTTTCGACAATTTAGCCATTTCGGAAGATGCTAGCGATTAAATCGGAAATATATCAATACAAATCTGCAGTTAGATAAAACATAACTTGTACAATAACAGCAGAAGTTTTGACAGCTAAAATGTTGCTTAAGATGACCCCCCTGATATCAGAAAGTCACGTGATCCCCTATTGCTACAATTGATTCGTTAATGCATCAATAACTCAAACTGGTAAACAACGGTCTGTACAGCTGTTTCTGCACTAAAACTGAAAAAGTCTTTGTCAATTTAAAGGGAAATTATTTTACTTGTGGACTATAAACAAACAGGTTCGGAAACACTGACCGTTTCTTTTATGCACTACGTTGTTGTTTCGTTACTGATTCGTTAAGGGTAATTTGACTGTACGTCATCCCAGGATTGACAGACGATGTAACAAAGTCAAATCGGTCGAAACAAGTGACGAGCAATGAGGAATGATTATATTTAGATACAATAGCAGTAAAGATTAAACGTAAGTATATATATTTAATTTTTCCTCCATTGTCCTGCTATTTTATTTGAAACGGTGATGTTTATGGGTACGATTCTGGGTTCATTCGTCCCAAAACCTTTTCACCCAAAGTGTTTTTGCACACTACACTGTACCAGCACTATGACTAAATGTGTTATATATTATTTCACATTTTGTACTACATTTCATTACATTTCTTTAGTAGGACAGATGTTGGGAAAAGTTTAATCTTTATTAAAACATAATACAAAGTCAATTTAAACCATAAACATGTATATATTATATAGCAGTATAGGGCATAAAGTTTAATATAATAACAACAACAAAATAATATTTATTGAGTTATTTCACTTTTAGATTTAAATACCTGTAACCTCACATAATGGTTGTAAGACAAATGTGCGGAACAGAAACTAGCTTACGAACAACTTTTATTTCCCCAATATGATAACATACTAGTTATGATAACCAACTTCATTACATGTTTATGTATGTTTATGACCGGACGCCAGTGCAGAATGTCAATCCCTGTTTGTGATAGATCGCCTACCTAATGCTTATTACTAAAATTAAACAGTGCAGACTTTGAATATCAAATGAAGAAGCCAGATGCACACTTGATATCATATATATATATACATATTTAACAAAACAGTCTAGAGCACTAATTATTTAATAATATTGTATAACTGTAAGTCTGTTACAATTTAACCCTTTTCCATGACTTTTGTAAACATTGTAACAAAAGGTGAAATTGTTCATGACAGGGACATAGATAAAAGGGATAAGTAACTAAATTATCAACCATCCCAACATTTGTAGCAAGTTAACTCAAACAGGCTGCCACTCAAACACAAGTGAAGATATGAGAAGAACAAATATATTTTCTTTAGGTTTAAACATTCTTTTATTGCAATAGAATTATAGATAAACATATTTGAATACCTTACCCTATTTGATGATTTTCATGATGAGCAATTTTTCTTTTTTCAACAATGTTTTCAACTCTATTCAATTATTATAATTTCATTTGTAAATGGCCTGTATTTGTAAAAATCACTTTGTTATTTTATTTGCAGGTTGATTTTATGATGACATATATCGACAACAAGAAAACAGACCACCATTTATCTGACCAAAGTACAGTCTAATTAGCACCAGTGCAATGTTAAAACTTATTTGCGGACATCATATATGCATATTTAGTTTTTGGTAACAGTATGATGATCTCAAGATGATGTGAATGGTTGACGTATAAAGAGTAATCCACAGCAGAAAAAAATATCATAACTATTGGAAAGATATTGCCTTCCTGTAATAAGAACATTCTGTCAAAATATTAGACTTTTTTTATTATGGTACTGGTTTTTAGCTCTACTGGCCATAGGCCAGAAGGGCTTATGTCGTGGCGATTTGTCCGTCGTCCGTGCGTGCGTCCGTCCGTCCGTAAACAATTTCTTGTTAACATGATAGTCTTCACTTTTGATTGTATCTCAACCAAACTTATACAGTAGTTAGATATCTATGAGAGCTCGGTTGCTTTCGAAAACAAGCCAGATCCGCCCATGCATGACTGGATTATGGCCCTTGAAATGGTCAAAATTGCTATAAAAGAGCTTCTTAACATGATACAGTCTTTTTTTTTATTGTATCTCAACCAAACTTATAGAGTAGTTAGATATCTATAAGAGCTTGATTCCTTTCGAAAACAAGCCAGATTCGCCCCATGCATGACTGAATTATGGCCCTTGAAATTGTCAAAATTGCTATATTAGGGCTTGTTAACATGATACAGTCCTTATTTTTGATTGTATCTCAATCAAACTTATACAGTAGTAAGACATCCATGAGATCTTGGTTCATTTCTAAAAAACGGCCAGATCTACCCATGCATGGCTGGATTATGGCCCTTGAAATTGTCAAAATTGCTATAATACAGATTGTGAACACAATAGAGCTTCCATATACTATCTCATCTTCACCAAACTTAGATGGTATTTGAATATTGATGACATATTGGTTCCTTTTGAAACAAGCCAGATCAATGCCAGAAGAGCATAGGCCCTCATGGGCCTCTTGTTTTTTTTTATAGTGTAAGTGACTTTTATACTAAATCATCTCTACTATTTACAGTGTCTATGGCCTAGCTTATAACATATGTTTGGCTAAATGGAGTCTATCACTATTCTTTGATTTTAATAATTATTGGCCGGATTGCTTGAGCAATTCCGGTCTATAGATTGGCGATGTCTGTCTGTCCTTCAACATTTTGGTTACAGTTTCAGGTTTAGGCAAAATCTCAGCACTGGAAAGGGTTACAAACTTGAAACTTTGAAACTTTACCTGAAGGTAACTAGTAATTAGTTCTATTGATTTCTATGGTTACTTTGACCTTGACCTTGGTTTGTGGATTTTCAAGGTCAAATTGCCGACAATCCGGCCTTACCGTCTTCAGCGGTTTCTTGTTTATAAAATATATTACAGTGATCTATTTCACTGAAAAACATGCAGTTTTGTATATTAATAAGCTCTAAATCAGTTTTTAGATCACCTGAGCAAGGTTATCTATTCTGATCACTCGCTGTCCGTCGTTAACCTTTAACTTTAAACATCTCCTCCTAAACAACAGGACCAATTTCAACCAAACTTTACAGGAATGTTCCTTTGGTGGTCTTCTTTCAAAATTGTTCATAGAGAACTTGGCAAAATTTCCAAACTTTAAAAATCTTCTACTCTGAATCTGCATGTAAGATTCCAATATAATTTAGTAGAAATGGTCCTTGGGAGACCCTCTACAAAAATTATTCAAGCCATACCGATTGGTTGAAAAACATAGCATTCAGACGGCATCAGAAAAGGGGCAAAATGAAAAAAAATGAAAATTCCATTTTAGTGAAAGTGCTTTTCTGATTTTAAAAAAATTGAATAAGAATCTTACTTTAGTGATCCTCTACGTAATTTGTTCAAGCCTTATTGATTGGTTACACAATCGTTTAGAGCAAATTCTTCTTTTGTTGGTATGTTTTCAAAAAGCCGTCTGCTGCAGAGGCGTCAAAAAGCGTCTATATGAGGGAAAGGCTTAAATTTCCATTTACTGAGATTTTTCAAGTTTTGCCTGGTTGTTTGATAGGACTGTACCTTGTCCGGCTCACATCTCAACCATGCATCATAGGATTCCCACATTACTTGGCACACTTAGAGGTCAAATGTCAAAGTCACACTTAGAGGTCAAAGGTCAAAATGAGTACTATCTGATAGGACTGTACCTTGTCCGGCTCACATTTCAACCATGCATAGGATTTCAAAGAAATTTGGCACAAACATTCACCATGCTGAGGCGGCGTGTCGCGCACAAGACTCAGGCTTGTACCACAAATGTCAAGGTCACACTTAGAGGTCAAAATGAGAACTGTTTCATATGACTGTACCTTGTCCTGCCCACATCTAGCATGCATCATAGTATTCCCAAGTTACTGGGCACACATGTTTACCATGATGAGGTGACATGTGGCAAACAAGACACAGGCCTGTACCTCAAAGGTCAAGGTCAAACTTGGAGGTCAAACATAGAAATGAGAAACCATGCATCACCGAATTCCCAAGTTACTGGGCACACATGTTCACCATGATTAGGTGACATGTTGCGCACAAGACACAGACCTGTAACTGGAAGGTTCAGGTCACACTTACAGGTCAAAGGTCGAATTGAGAAATGTTTGATAGGACTGTATCCAAAATGTATGCAGTGCATTGCTGTTTTTGTCAACAAATGCACATACAATACACAATGTGCTATCCTCGTCCGGTACAGTACTTTTGTATTGCTTGCAATACAACATTAACTTGTTTATTAAAACATCTTGTAAATACTATGCATATTTCAATCAAACTTTACAGGAGCGTGCTTTTGTTGTCTGCTTTAAGAACTATTCAAAGAAATAAATTGTATTTAAAGAAGTTTGAGTGCCACATCATCAGAAAGGGTGTTAATTGACACACTCTGAAATTTATAGTTATTTTGCTCTGCAACTACATGTACTTATTATAAGACAATTTGATAACAATGTCCCTTAATAAACCTTATGTGACCCAATGAAGATTCTCCCATGGCGTAATGATTTTTGTTACTATTGAGTGGCATCAGACAAGTCTAAAAACAAAACTTTAAAAATATACTTTTCTGAAATTACCTGTCAGAACTTCAAAATCATTTGGCAGATTTGTTAATAAGTAACCCACTATAATAATTGTTCAAGTCATATTGATTATTGAAAACATGGCTACCATGTGGCATCAGAAAATGGGTAAAATGAATTATTAATGAGGTTAGTGATACAGGGCCGCAAAACGTTCTTGGTTGTATGTGTTAATGTATGGTGGTACAGTATTTGTTATTATCATGTGTTAGTTTGACAGTGCAATAAAGTATTTACAAAAGAAAGAGCAGTCTGTTAGTTTCATCCCACTTGAGTAAGACAAATGCTCAATATGAGTTATTCACTTATAGTGATCGTCCATGTCTGTGGTCAATCAACAGTTGATTCAAACATGTTAAGTGAGCCAATTATCATGGAAATTCATAGACATCATCCCAATGTCCTCTGCAAAATTCCTTTAAACTGTTTGGATCCCTGTTGAATTCTTGTGACTGTGACTTTAATGAATGTATTATTTCTCCTAAGACACCATTGGGCTGATTTTTAAATAGTTTCTCAGAAATGTTTGTATGGTTAAATATATGCAATCAATACTATCCTAGACAACACATTGGTCATGATGCACTTTGTCATTTAATGCATCTTCGCCCACGGGCCGAGCCCCGGTAGCGACGCGGGATGTCAATCCAGGGGTTGTGAGTTCGAATCCCGGCTTGGCCAACTTTCTTTCCGATGTTCGACAAAAGTCAATGCGTCATTCGTCTTCCACCAATGGGCTAAGTCTATGTGGAAAAGCAGCCAGTTTCTTGGAAAGATTGTTGTGTGGAGTGCTGGTGTAAGAAAACCAGGAAACACATGAGTAGTTGAACTGGCCGCCGTGATATGACTGAGAAATTGTTAAAAACGGCGTTAAACCCCAATCAATCAATTTCCTTACGGGAATGTTGCAGCGGTAGAAGTGGCCGCCTTGCCACTGCGTTTTTGCACAGGAGCGCGATGCGTCAGTCTTTGTGAAATTCGTCAATGTTTTGTCATACGATAGAAATTAGAAAGAGGGAAAGCCGAAGCGAGAGGCAGACCACACTGTTATTAAGGGCCTAAAGTTTCATAAACGCATACAGATTAGTTTGTATTGCTAGGACATCCTTTTGTTGATGCCCCTCTCTTAAGATCATTATTTTGTAGATTCGTTATAATGAGTCAAATAACCTTTAAAGTTTATCTTTGTCTCACTAAATTTTCTATAAAATCATTAAGTGAATTCCTTCTAAAATATTTTATTTTTCAAATTTGAGTTGGTGGTTTCATAAAAAAGGATGTGATTGACAGTCATCTGTAGAATTTGACCTTTGGTTATAATATTTAACCACGGTCTTTACCTCGGTTAAATTTGCTGATATTTACCCACTGGTTAAACATTTACCATGTAACCCAAGGTTACCAAATTTAAATCTTGGTTAAAATGTAACCACAAGTTGAACAACCGGCCCCTGGAGACACAACCAGTTCTTGCTCAATTTGTGCGGAAAATCCCAATCCTCGCTGAATTCTGATTCAGATAGTTGGGGCATTTTTTTTAGAATTTAGTAGATTTTGACTAACTATGTTTTCAAAAATCTGTTTGCTGCAGAGGCGTCAGAAAGCGTCTATATAAGGGAAAGGGTTAATTGATATATGAGTATTATGATTACTGATGAAGAATTATATCTATATAAAAAAAAATATTTCTGTTAAATTAGATACACCAGAAGGTATGAAACTTACATTTGTGTTTATCTTATGAAGATGACATTTGATCTTACAGCATATGATGTTTGAAAGCATTGTGATAAAAGGTCAAATTGTTGACAATATGCATCTATACTTCTCTAAATGTTTCCGAGTTAAAATCAATTGTACATTTTCCAATTCTTAAGATTTAACTGTTTTGCCTGATGTTTTTATACTTACTTGAATGATGTTTAGCTTCAGAGTGGATTCTTTTAAAGCATCGCATTGGTCCTGACAGCTTCCAGAATTCTCTACTCCAATTTCCTAAGAATAGCCAACCCCAATTTAGACCCCAGTTTATATAGGTGTGAATGGATGATGGTTCTTTAGTTGTATAATCACTACATTTAGATAATGATTAATGTAATAATTATGTTTTGTTGAGGACATTTCCTCCTTTTCTCACAATTTTCCTAATTCATTTATATAATTATACCTTAGCCAGAAGCCAACCTGTCATATACATATTCTCCATTCTCACCAAATGTTTTCAAAGTCGTCTGCAGCAGATTAACTTTTTAGAACACATCAAGATCATTTAAATAATCAATCAACAGGTAATCAAGTATCAATAACCAGTCAAGCATCATACCGCTTTTGTTTATGACACTTGTGTGTTAAACCATTCATTCATACCTATATAAACCGATAATGAGTTCGCCTAAAACTGGGGTCGAGAATTCTAGCCAGTCCTAACATGCAATGTGCCTTGTTAAGATTCATTTTTGATTATCACATCCTTTATCACTTTTAAAAACAGTTTTTGTTTAGAACACACAGCAAAAGGCATGCCCATATAAATCCGTCTCGTCCATGGATATGTCTCCAGTTAAGACTTTTAGAAAACTGGTTCAAACTTCCTTTTTTCGACACCCGATATGTCTTTTGAATACACTGGGGACGTTTCTTCTTGGGTTATTTTAGTCTAAAAAGCTGTTAGTTTTAACTGATTAGCCATTAGTCTTAAATTTTCCGTCCACATTGCAAATGTGTTCAGCACTAAAAAATGAAGTGGATGCCATGCAGTAGAAACGTAAGATATTACGTCATTAAATGTGTAAACAATCTGCACTCGAGAGCTTCGAAGAACACTTCTTTAAATAGATTTACCTTCTTATGCGCTATTTTAGTGATATTTATGCATAGGGCCACATATTTATTACATCATACAGTTAGCGTGGGAGTTCCGGATCACTAACGAATCAAATAGTGATAGCTTGAATAAAGAAATTGAGAAATTAAAAGAAACTTTTGCAGTTTAATGACAACATATCCGACCTTTCATCTTATTTATGTTGTCTGTCACACACATGAACAATTTGAATATTTCTGGACTAATTTTATTTCCCTGGGTAATTCAGGGATTTCCGAATCGAGTGAGAGTTTTTGGATCACATGATTTGTTATTTATTAAAAATAGATTCTTATCAAGTGACATTAAACAAATTATAGAGTTAAGTTTAGTTCTGATATCATCATTATTTCCGGCTAAGATACTTCAAAACAAAAACTATATGCAGTTTGTGATAAATTTACAGAACATTGAAAAAGTAGATCATCGGCTATATTATTCCTACACATTGTTCATTACAAACAGGCTTTTTACATTTATTCAAATATATTTAAATATTGCAAAAGATACAATTTGCATTCAGTTCAGTGTGCACGTCACAGCAATTTGTGTATGTTACGCATCAAAAGCTGGTCAAAAACTGACATGTATAATACAGGATGATGCATTAACATCATTTTCTCCAAATGATCTCCATCTTCACAAAATTGTTTTCAAAATATAAAAGTAAACAAATTCATACAAGTTTTACCGATTTTTATCGTGTAGATATATTTTATAATTGTCTTTGAATTGCAAACCACGTTTTTGGATAAACGGTGCATCTGTAAAATATCGCGGGGGTACTTTTACGACTGCATGATTTCAGAGAAAAACAACATTGATGTTGAAAAGGAAAAATCGATTTTCAATTGAAATTGATTGAATTTTCTAAATATATCAGGTATATGTATTTGTTAACATCGTTTCTATGCAGATTTTCTAGAAAACAATGTTCTGATCCGGAACTACCGTGATCCGGAACTCACATACAGTACATACAGTACAGTACACATACAGTACTAACTGTACAGGAGCAGTCCCTGTGATTCAACTCTGTTTTGGTGTATTTGGGCAGAGACATAAATAAATGGTCTCTGATTTGTGACACAGGGTGTATGTTTAACCAATTGTTGCATCGATCTTTGACCGTCCGAAGGAGTTTTTGGCATTGAGAGTGAAACAAATTTACCACGACGAGTTATCCCATCGCCAGGAACATCCGTCAATTAATGCAAAACATTCAGATTTACAATACAGCTAGATTGTGTATCTTTAACTACAAGAACGTCAAAATGAAATTGTCTGTGTTAATGTATGTTACGAAAACGAGAGAGATAAAAAAGCCAAGTAACTCGTAGCCAATAGGTTCTGGTTATCAGCCTTTACTGTAAACAAAAATTTGTTGTCGTTATCTAGGGAACCAGCTTGATTTGGACGGATGTAATTTCATTTGCCTTTCATGAGCTGGGCCATAGTAAGTGCTACACAACATGTCATTGATTCACTACAAATAGAATAGTTATAATTAATCGTGAAAGGCGTGCTACACAACACGTCATTGATTCACTACAAATAGAATAGTTATAATTAATCGTGAAAGGCGTGCTACACAACACGTCATTGATTCACTACAAATATTTATAATTAATCGTGAAAGGCGTGCTACACAACATGTCATTGATTCACTACAAATATTCATAATTAATCGTGAAAGGCGTGCTACACAACATGTCATTGATTCACTACAAATAGTTATAATTATTCGTGAAAGGCATGCTACACAACATGTCATTGATTCACTACAAATAGTTATAATTATTCGTGAAAGGCGTGCTACACAATATGTCATTGATTCACTACAAATAGTTATAATTAATCATAAAAGGCGTGCTACACAACATGTCATTGATTCACTACAACAAGTTATAATTAATCATAAAAGGCGTGCTACACAATATGTCATTGATTCACTACAAAAAGTTATAATTATTCGTGAAAGGCGTGCTACACAGCATGTCATTGATTCACTACAAATAGTTATAATTATTCGTGAAAGGCGTGCTACACAACATGTCATTGATTCACTACAAATAGTTATAATTATTCGTGAAAGGCGTGCTACACAGCATGTCATTGATTCACTACAAATAGTTATAATCAATGCGTGCTACACAACATGTCATTGATTCACTACAAATAGTTATAATTAATCATAAAAGGCGTGCTACACAAAACGTCTTTGATTCACTACAAATAGTTATAATTAATCATGAAAGGCGTGCTACACAATATGTCATTGATTCACTACAAAAAGTTATAATTAATCATAAAAGGCGTGCTACACAACACGTCTTTGTTTCACTACAAATAGTTATAATTAATCATAAAAGGCGAGCTACACAATATGTCATTGATTCACTACAAATATTATAATTAATCATAAAAGGCGTGCTACACAACACATCTTTGATTCACTACAAATTGTTATAATTAGTCATAAAAGGCGTGCTACACAACATGTCTTTGATTCACTACAAATAGTTATAATTAATCATAAAAGGCGTGCTACACAATATGTCATTGATTCACTACAAATAGTTATAATGAATAGTGAGAGTAATACAAAATATGGCACTGATTCACTACCTGTAGTTATAATTAATAATGAAGACTTATCTCTCCCAGTGTAATTGATTTACTTCATATAGATTTCCTCCACACATACTTTAGGTGTTTTATAACATGACATAGCTTTCCTCTACACATACTTTAGGTGTTTTATAACATGATATAGATTTCCTCTACACATACTTTAGGTGTTTTATAACATGATATATATTTCCTCTACACATACTTTAGGTGTTTTATAACATGATATAGATTTCCTCTACACATACTTTAGGTGTTTTATAACATGATATTGATTTCCTCTACACATACTTTATGTGTTTTATAACATGATATAGATTTCCTCTACACATACTTTAGGTGTTTTATAACATGATATATATTTCCTCTACACATACTTTAGGTGTTTTATAACATGATATAGATTTCCTCTACACATACTTTAGGTGTTTTATAACATGATATTGATTTCCTCTACACATACTTTATGTGTTTTATAACATGATATAGATTTCCTCTACACATACTTTAGGTGTTTTATAACATGACATAGATTTCCTCTACACATACTTTAGGTGTTTTATAACATGATATAGATTTCCACCACACATACTTTAGGTGTTTTATAACATGATATAGATTTCCTCTACACATAATTTAGGTGTTTTATAACATGACATAGATTACCTCTACACATACTTTAGGTGTTTTATAACATGATATAGATTTCCTCTACATATACTTTAGGTGTAATATAACATGATATAGATTTCCTCTACATATACTTTAGGTGTTTTATAACATGATATAGATTTCCTCTACACATACTTTAGGTGTTTTATAACATGACATAGATTTCCTCCACACATACTTTAGGTGTGTTCATGAGAGATGATTTTCTTAGCATTGCATCGATTAACTATCCATACTTTTATGTTTATTCATGAACGCCATATTACACGACATTACTTCAACTCAGTTACAAACGCTTCTGTGGTGATTCATGAACACCGTTTAAAACAGAATGCTATTGAATCATTATCCATACATTTGACTTCATTCACGAACGACGTATACAAAAACATGACATCAATTCATTTTCCAGAATTTAGAATTATTCAAGAACGATGTATTACACAACATGACATCAATTTAATTTCCAGAGTTTAGAATTATTCAAGACCGATGTATTACAAAACATGACAACAATCTAATATCAAGAGTTTAGAATTATTCAAGAACGATGGATTACTCAGCATGTCATTGATTTACTACCAAGAGTCTAGGGTTTCATTCATAGACGGCATAGTACACACACTATATCATCCATTCAAGTCCGAAAGATTTGGTGTTTATTCACTTTGACATTGATTCACTACATACAGTTTGGGTGTTTATTCATAAACAACATTTACAAAGTTTTGGTTTTATTCATGAGCGACGTTTTACACACTATGCCATCGGCTAATGTTTTCGTCACCTGCATCAAATTAGTTGTAATGATTCAGAATATAGTTCCATAATGCCAATTACAACATCTTTATCAGAAGTTGTTTTCTAAATCAAACATTAATGATCCTCTGAGCCACTGACTTTCAGTACTTTCAATAGTTTATTTCTATAACAGACCAAGCTAACGGGCGAGTACTTGTGTATGCAGTAGAGGATGCTACAACGTTAACCGTTAATTTGAATGCGTTCGATACAACAGGAATTACGGTAAGTCTGTTATATTAAAGAACGTGAGTTGTTTAATGTTAAATGCTTGCACAAACGCAATAATACACATAAGTCTGTTAAATTCTGGAGAGATAACTGTTAATTATAATGCGTTTACATAAGATCTTACAGCAGTAAGTCAGTTATGTTAAGGAACGTTTATTATTAATAAATATTCCTGCTTTTATTCGTAGATGACGCCATTTTATTGGCTTACTTACCTGAAACATTACAGTAGATGCTTAATGATATGCAGCATAATTGTCATACAAGGGGACTAACAATTAATAGAAACAAAACAAAGGTAATGGTTTTTAAACATTGTCGAGGCACAACTTGTAATTTATTCTTATATTATACACTATGGTAAGTTGTTTCATCATTTAAATATATGGGAACTCATTTATTTTAAAAATGGATCATGGTATAGAACTCAAATCAGAGTGGCACAAAAATGTGCGCATGTCCTACACAAAGTTGTTATTGTTTCCAATAAGTTAGAATTATCTGCAATGGACAAATGTGAGCTATTTGATGCACTAGTCGCATCAATTCTAAATTATAATACATCTGTTTGGGGATTTTGTGACGCAAAAAAAGTAAATTCACTGTTAATTCAGAAAAGTATTAAAGGTAAACAAGTCTATACATAGCTATGTTTTTTATGGAGAACTTGGTCGGTATCCAAGGAAAACGGCAAGATAATTAATAATAATTAATTTAAATAATAGACTTCTCATAGAAACTGGAAGGGTTACCAATATAAATATACAAAAACGCATATGTTAACATTGTAATATGGGTATGATAGAAGATCCTTACCATTTACTACTTGTTTGTACATGTACCAAGTATAGAGAACTAAGACATACATGTCTTAAATAATTATATTGTAAATGGCATTCTTCTATAAAAAACATTTAATACATTAATGTCATCACATTAAATAACACAAATTAACAGGTTAGCTAGATTTACTTATCTGGCCTTTAAGGAAAGAGAGTAAATGTAAAATATACTGTATTATAGATATACATGTAACCTATGATATAAAATATGTTTATTTGTTCTCGTGGTGAAGAATTCATGTCAATACCACTTTGTATAAGTTTGTATGGCTATAAATATTGTTAATAACTAATGCCAATAAACATTATGTTATGTTAAGTTAATACAAATGTGTTCCCAATAGGAGCAATAAAGGTTAGTCAGTTAAGTTAAAGAACGTTTACTCTTCATTATAGAGTGTTTCCTATAGAAATGAAACGAGTTAGTCGGTTAGATTATAGAATGTTTACTGTTAATTATGATGTGTGCCCAAGAGGAGTAATAACAGTTCGTCGTTAGTTTAAAGAACGTTTACTATTAATTAAAATGTGTTCCCAAGAGGGGTAATAACAGTTCGTCGTTAGGTTAAAGAACGTTTACTGTTAATTATAACGTGTTCCCAAGAGGAGTAATAACAGTTCTTCTTTAGGTTAAAGAACGTTTACCGTTAATTATAATGTATTCCAAAGAGGAGTAATAACAGTTAGTCGTTAGGTTAAAGAACGTTTACTGTTAATTATAATGTGTTCCCAAGAGAAGTAATAACAGTTCTTCGTTAGGTAAAAGAACGTTTACTGTTAATTATAATGTGTTCCAAAGAGGAGTAATAACAGTTCGTCGGTTACGTTAAAGAACGTTTACTGTTAATTATAATGTGTTCCCAAGAGGAGTAATAACAGTTCTTCGTTAGGTAAAAGAACGTTTACTGTTAATTATAATGTGTTCCCAAGAGGAGTAATAACGGTTCGTCGGTTACGTTAAAGAACGTTTACTGTTAATTATAATGTGTTCCCAAAAGGAGTAATAACAGTTCGTCGATAAGGTTAAAGAACGTTTACTATTAATTATAATGTGTTCCCAAGAGGAGTAATAACAGTTCGTCGTTAGGTTAAAGAACGTTTACCGTTAATTATAATGTGTTCCCAAGAGGAGTAATAACATTTTGTCGTTAGTTTAAAGAACGTTTACCGTTAATTATAATGTGTACCCAAGAGGAGCAATAACAGTTCGTCGTAAGGTTAAAGAACGTTTACTGTTAATTATAATGTGTTCCCAAGAGAAGTACTAACAGTTCTCCGTTAGGTTAAAGAACGTTGACTGTTAATTATAATGTGTTCCCAAGAGGAGTAATAACAGTTCGTCGGTTACGTTAAAGAACGTTTACTGTTAATTATAATGTGTTCCCAAGAGGAGTAATAACAGTTCGTCGATAAGGTTAAAGAACGGTTACTGTTAATTATAATGTGTTCCCAAGAGGAGTAATAACAGTTCTTCGTTAGGTTAAAGAACGTTTACTGTTAATTATAATGTGTTCCCAAGAGGAGTAATAACAGTTCGTCGGTTACGTTAAAGAACGTTTACTGTTAATTAGAATGTGTTCCCAAGAAGAGTAATAACAGTTCGTCGATAAGGTTAAAGAACGTTTACTATTAATTATAATGTGTTCCCAAGAGGAGTAATAACAGTTCGTCGATAAGGTTAAAGAACGTTTACTATTAATTATAATGTGTTCCCAAGAGGAGTAATAACAGTTCGTCGTTAGGTTAAAGAACGTTTACCGTTAATTATAATGTGTTCCCAAGAGGAGTAATAACAGTTTGTTGTTAGTTTAAAGAACGTTTACCGTTAATTATAATGTGTACCCAAGAGGAGCAATAACAGTTCGTCGTAAGGTTAAAGAACGTTTACTGTTAATTATAATGTGTTCCCAAGAGGAGTAATAACAGTTCTTCTTTAGGTTAAAGAACGTTTACTGTTAATTATAATGTATACCCAAGAGGAGTAATAATAGTTCGTCGTTAGTTTAAAGAACGTTTACTGTTAATTATAATGTGTTCCAAAGAGGAGTAATAACAGTTCTTCGTTAGGTTAAAGAATGTTTACTGTTAATTATAATGTGTTCCCAAGAGGAGTAATAACAGTTCGTCGTTAGGTTAAAGAACGTTTACTGTTAATTATAATGTGTTCCCAAGAGGAGTAATAACAGTTCTTCTTTAGGTTAAAGAACGTTTACTGTTAATTATAATGTATACCCAAGAGGAGTAATAATAGTTCGTCGTTAGTTTAAAGAACGTTTACTGTTAATTATAATGTGTTCCAAAGAGGAGTAATAACAGTTCTTCGTTAGGTTAAAGAATGTTTACTGTTAATTATAATGTGTTCCCAAGAGGAGTAATAACAGTTCGTCGTTAGGTTAAAGAACGTTTACTGTTAATTATAATGTGTTCCCAAGAGGAGTAATAACAGTTCTTCTTTAGGTTAAAGAACGTTTACTGTTAATTATAATGTATACCCAAGAGGAGTAATAATAGTTCGTCGTTAGTTTAAAGAACGTTTACTGTTAATTATAATGTGTTCCAAAGAGGAGTAATAACAGTTCTTCGTTAGGTTAAAGAATGTTTACTGTTAATTATAATGTGTTCCCAAGAGGAGTAATAACAGTTCGTCGTTAGGTTAATGAACGTTTACTGTTAATTATAATGTGTTCCCAATAGGAGTTGTAAGAGATAAGCGGTTTCTCAAATCTCAAACGCCCATTAGAATTGTTTGTGGCCGCCATATTGTTAAAAGATACTTTAGTTCGCTTGACTTTTTTTCAAAACCAAGTTATAATCCGCACATTCGGACACTCTTTCATGTTTGTTGAAAATCCGACTAGCTTTACAAGACAGTATCAAACTTTATTTGTTCCAATGAATTCGTAAATAAGGCGATCACATACTCATTTGCAATTGCAATTTCTTTTCCATGACTTTATATCATTCCTTATTTCAGTTCAATACCTTGATTGGTTTTAACAACATTATAATTAAGCATTTATTACTCCATTAAGCAATGGCATGTTGCATGACGCATGTGATCTTTGTTAACCGTGATTAACTGGTTGTCCAGCATATTTTTTATGAATAAGGTGTTTGGGCCATTAACTTGAACTCTGAAATAAGGTCGCCAATCTAGCTCCATTTTGTTTTTCTTCACATAGCTTTTGACGTAAACTGCGTCATTATCTTCGAAATAAATGTACTGTCTAATTTTATTTGAATGTGTATTCCTTTGATATCTTCGAAATAAATGTACTGTCTAATTTTGTTTGAATGTGTATTCCTTTGATATCTTGCCTTCATGATTGTTTTATAAACATCACAGTAATTTTCATGATTTATTTCTAACATGTGGTTGTGAAAGTATGTCCCGTAATATTTAAAAGGTTATCTATATGATCACGACCAAAAAGTAAGAAACAATGACATTGTTTCATTGTTTCGAATATATTAAACCTGATTCCTAGTGCCTGATTCAAAACAGTATTCCAGCTTTGAAGACCCTGGGAATTTAATTTCTTTATGATTGAAATTAAAGTTGAATGGGATCTTTCATGTTTTCCATTAGCCGCAGAATTATAGGGACTGCATCTGCGATGTTCGATTTTCAATTCAGACGTAGTTTCTACGATCATTTTTGACATGCAACATGCACCATCGTCTGATATTATTTTGATTGAACACCCGTAACGCCAAAACATATTCGCATATAATGCATTTAAAACTGATTCGAAGGTAATATCCGGCGATGGAACCTCTTCAGGATACCCAGTTAATTCACATAGGAATACAGGTATACAATAAGTTAAGTATTGCCCGCTAACGTTTGACAGAATGGCCTACAGCAATCCACGGATATCTCTGAAAAAAGGGTAATCTGGTATATTGAAATGACCTTACGGGGATTTTATTTATTTTAAGTTAACTGGTTGGCACTGGACACAGATCTCTACAAAAGATTTTACAGCAATTAGACAAGTAGAAATCTTGCTAGATTATACTGCATAACCTGCTTATATCTGGATGACCAATCTCAGGTTAAGCCCTTACTATCAAATTAGTAAGGTGGGGAGGGACTTAAATACGTAAAAGGGATCAGTATCAGGGTTTACTATGTAATGTACCACCTCGTCAATCAAGATGAACTTCCGATTTTCATATTTTCTTAGCGAATTTGTAATAACCGTATGTTTTGATTTCAGAATGTCTTGATCTAAGTCTTGTTCATGACTTAAAATGATTTGGATAGTTCTGATATCTCGGTATGCGTTAACGCTTCTGGTGTTTTTTGAAGATTCGACAATTTGTCTTAGTTCAAAGTCAGCGTTATTAATGCAAATAAGTAAGCTGTGATATGTGGCCAGATGCTTTTACATGTTTATTTGTTTGCTTGTCGTCTCCCGAATCTGAATTGGTTATTTCACAAGATAAAAAGTCGGCTGCAATATTTTTGTTTCCGGGTATGTATTATATTGTGCAATTATAGTTTGGTATATTCAAAGCTATCCTTTGCAGAACCTTGTTATCGAAATCAATAAGTGGATAATAAATGTGTTTACGGTTTATGATCTGTCTTAATAATAAGTTTGGCTAATTGTAAATAATGGTTTGTTTCTTTTAACGCATAATTAATTGCAAAACCCTTTTTTATAATGGTGCTTTTTTTCTTCTGCGATCAAGAAAAGGCATGGCTTAAGTATACATAAGGTTTTTTTTCCATTTGCTAAACCTGAAATGTTTTGAATCAAAACAGCGCCGACTTGATGATCTGAATCGTCGCAATATAAAATGTAATCTTTGGATATATCAATATCAGGGTGAGCAAGAATAGGAGTCGTCGTTTCTAATTTGTTTATGATGTTTCTTGACAACTTCGTTCACAATCTTGTAGCCATTGAAACTTAGCATTTGTGTGGGTGAGACGGGCCAAATGTACAGCTATAACGGCATAATTATTTATAAACCTTCGGTATTAACCAATAAAATCTAAGGATGACTTTACATCCTGAAATTTTATATTTTTCTCAAAGCCTTTATTTTCTCTAAATAGGGCGTAAATCCTTGAGAACTAATCTGGTGACCTTAGCATACTGTTGAATTTTTAAAGACGGTGCATTTTTAACTTTTAATTTAAGGCAATCTTCCATTAACCTACGGATAATTGCCTCGATGGGGCGGACATGATCTAGTTCGATGCGAGAATAAATTAGAATGTCGTCGAGATAAGAAGTGCATATTCTTCTCAACCCTTTAGTACCATGTTGAAACTGTTTTGAAATCTCCCGAGAGCAAGACTAATTCCTAAAGGTAAACGGTTAAATAAGAATAGCCCAAAAGGAATTTTTGTTTATCCTTCTCATGTAATTCCTTTTGATGAAAATAGTTTTGATAAGTCTGCACAGGAAAAATGTTTTGATCCATTTAGTGACTCCAAAATGTCATCAACTCGGTAAAGGAATACGAAGAGGTCTTACATACCACATGACGCTTATAGCCATCCCATATATCAACAAGGATACAGGGATGTGAATGTTCACTGTGAGAATGTCTAATTATTGAACTTTTAACAAATTATCCTACTTTTCCTTTAAGGAAAAACCTCTCCAAAAGATATGTGAAAGTTAAACCGGAATTCGACGTTTCTTAGTTAGGAAAGCTTAGCTGTTTGTTTTGAAAATACGGATCTTCCTACAGAAAACACATTGTATGGGAGTTTGTCAGATGCAAATACGGATCTTCCTACAGAAAACACATTGAATGGGAGTTTGTCAGATGCAAATACGGATCTTCCTACAGAAAACACATTGTATGGGAGTTTGTCAGATGCAAATACGGATCTTCCTACAGAAAACACATTGTATGGAAGTTTGTCAGATGCAAATACGGATCTTCCTACAGAAAACACATTGTATGGGAGTTTGTCAGATGCAAATACGGATCTTCCTACAGAAAACACATTGTATGGGAGTTTGTAAGATGCAAATACGGATCTTCCTACAGAAAACACATTGTATGGGAGTTCTAAAATCTAAATTCATATCGTAATTTTGTTGGTAACCAATTGTTAATGACTTTTAAGCGAGTTGCCTGTCATAATTGCAATCACGACTGTGTAATGCTGGCCGAGGTATGCCTTGTTGACTTAAATACCTTTCATGACGGATTGTTCTACTTGAAGAACAATATTTAACGTTTTCCACGTATGTCTGATCTTAATTTATAACTGATGTTTATGTTATGTTATGTTAGATGTGTTTTGATATGTTCCTATGATAATCCACCTATGACGAAACCTACCATTTGCTTGGCAATTAGATATTGTGCATTGCTAAAACCTACGTAAGATTTTGGTTCTTATGAAAAAATAGTGGTCTGCAAAGTCTTGATTACTTTCAGAATATGTTTGCTTGGTAATGCTTAGAGCTGGAAAATGAATGTGAGGATCACTTACTTCGTCAAAACGGTCTGATGATATCAGGAAGATTATAACGAAAAGCAACTTTGTCCGTAGCCTTAACCAATTATTATTTTATTTTTTAAAGGATCCCCTTCATAAACAGGTACCAAATCTTAATTGAAATCTCAATTAGTCAACTGATCAGTTAGAATTTGTAAAAGTTGCGTAAATTATTCTCCAGAAACGACAAACCAAATAGTATCAGTAAACGATAAGTGAATTCAACCAACCTGAGTTTCCTATAGTGGTAGTACTGTTCGTTCTGTACCAATAACACCCCTGTGTCATAATAACAAGACAAAAACAGGTGCTTTGTCCATAGTGTAATTTAATGCATAGTGTGTTTTGGAGTCCGGTCGACGACCAGCTCCTAGACTAAATGAAAAACCCGAATATATATACACATTGGCCTTTCTGTTACATCGCTACATCGCTACAGGTATGTAAGCAAGACAGTTTATCCAATCCACTTCCCTGTCATACAGAGTAATGTCTGGTTAAAATAGCCCTGTCGTATATAATAATGTTCATTATTTCAAAAACCCATTTTATTTGAAACAAATGTTGACAAAAACTATTTTGGTCAAAATCTTACGAAAAATCATCACTAAAGGTGTAAAACGTATGCTACAAACAGTAAAATGTATCAGTCACAAAACTTAAACATTTACAAATATCAAACTTAAGATACAAACTCAAATAAGGTAAAAACAAACTGAACTTTGGAAACTGCAGTTCAAGAGATCAATCTCTTTTTAAATTCAATAAACAATCAAACTTTGTTTTATTCAAATACACATATATATAAACAATTTTTGTTTGAAAATGTAGAAGATTTAGTCTGATTTTAAACAAACCTAATTATAATAAAAGCACTATTGTCAATTATAAAGGCTATAATAAAAACTCAAAGGCACTGTTTTTCATGTCTATAATGAGTCACCCAGGGTCCTCTCATAAGTGTTTTTCACATATTATTATTGAAATACCGAGGAAACAGAATCAAATGCGTACACAATAAATTGCCCATACATGTTCAAAAACATAACTTAACAAAACATTAATTGTTCCCCTTATAGAAAATAAACTTCTTGATTACACTGTAGAAAATTGGTATCGTGAACTTATTCTGTTTTCTGCGCAATAAATTGTGAATGTGTACTCAATACATTAGAAATGGTAAAAACTGGAATACATTGTATCAAATAAATTACTATGCTTTATTTGATATATTGGTAAAGGAATTACAACTATTTTCATGAACGTATGCTCAACGTAAAAACAAACTCTGTAGGGATATGTTTTGACAGAAGCAGCTAAACTTGAAACTCTCCACAAATTATACATAGATCCAATTTGTTGTAGGGTTCATCAGAATTGTCTTACCAAGACGCTTACCACATTGTTTTCCAGGCTTCTAGGGATAACCTTATATAAAATAGTTATTTAACCTCTGTATCCATTTAAAAAGCTTTTATAATCGAGCAATAACAATAATAAAAGGGCACCTGATCAACAGTGCTGACTCTGGAAAGCCACACTTTCTCACAGTCTAATCAGATCATTCACTATCCATAATGTCAGACGACATATTTCAAATGTAAACACAATTACGACTCTATGTCTTCAATTTGAACTGCTCGGCATTTAAATGCTTAAGTTATGTTGCGTCTGTATATGTTTCTACTTGTAATTATGTACATATAAATCCCCCCTGTTGTAACTTTAATAGCAATTTAAACTACTCTTCCAAATTGAAAACAAATGTAAAAGTATTTGATATCTTATCAGACAAACTTTTTATTACTGTTATTCTTCTTCTCTAGATATAACAAGAGTTGCTGCAAGATGCAGCAATTGGTGCGGTAATCAGCATTTAATGGCTCAAGAAATACTGCTTGATTCGACAAACACTGAACCCGCTTTTAAATATATGATATAGATATACGATAACAATAGTTTTTTAGTTAAATACGTAAAACGAAAACAAAAATACCTTTTCCCAACGTGTTGACCTCGATTTTCCAAAAGTATTGAACATTTATCTGCGCATGCGCGTCCTCTTTTTCCCTTAATGTATTCTTAAAATCGTAAAATTTACCACAATAACTTTGCATTTATGAAAATATACTTATATTCCTGTTATTAAAACCCCGGTGGTTCCCAGTGATGTTACATAGACTCCGCTCTGGTATACTGCTTGTGTTCAGTTGTGTGACTTCGGGTCGAAGTCAAGAGAAAAGAGGGAGAAATGTAACGGGAACGTGTATAAATATCACTTCTACAGCCTTGCTGTGGAAGCCGGCTTTTATAGCGACCTTGGTAGAGTAGATATTTTCGTAAAGTTAAGCAACGTTCATCGCGGTTAGTGCCTGGATGGGTAACCCGCGATGGCTTAAGGCCGGTACACGTTACAGTATGGTTTTAATTTACATTTTAATTATAAAAAAAACTACTCGCACATAAATAGACTGCTTCAATAATCTTCTATTGCAAACTCGAACGAGAACCAGTCTAGTGACGAACTGCTACGGAAATATCCCAGAGCTGACGGTAAAATACGGCGCATGCGCGATCAAGACAATTAAAACGGCGCATGCGCAAGCCCATTGCATCAGTCGTAGTTCTAAACACATCCAAAATATGCACTGTTGCTGATACACCCGCGCTATAAAAGGCATTGGAAAAGGAGAGAAATTCAACTACATGTATATGCAGTTTGTCTCCTTTCTACAATGTTTTTCTTTTCTCTCCGAAACTAAAGAATGGTCTTTATTGTATTTTATTTTCCCTCCAATTTCAATTTGTATTTGTGTACACGGTTAGCCATGAATACCCTGCCTCTCATAAACAGAGTATCCATGGATGACTGAGTACAATCCCCCCTTTAAGAAAAAAAAGAAATATGAGATCCCGTGATAGTATTTAAATAGATTTCTTGTAACTATACCATTTCCTCATGTTGTACTTTATGCACCGAGAGATGTATTAAAGTTCTGTTCTATACTAATAACAGTCAGTCGGTTAGATTCTTGAATGTTAACTGGTTATTATAATGCGTTTACAAAAGTACATATAGCAGTAAGTCGGTTAGATAGTAAAACGTTAACTATTAATTATAATGGGTTATCAAAAGCTCTAATAACAATAAGTCGGTTAGATTCTAAAACGTTAACTGTTAATTATAATGCATTTACTATTCCACCAATAGCTGTCCGTCGGTTATATATGCTAAAGCATTATATTCTAAAACGTTAACTGTTAATTATAATGCATTTACTATTCCACTAACAGCTGTCCGTCGGTTATATATGCTAAAGCGTTAACTGTTAATTGTATTATTCGGTTAGATTCTAGAACGTTAAATGTTAATTTCAATATGCTACTAAATGGCAGACACTGAACAGTAAGTTAGTGTTCTATGTTAAAACTAAATCTAAATCCTGATGATATCGCTATGTTCAAGCTTATTCTATAGGCCATTGTGATACTTAAGACCAAAGTTGTCGACGGGTCATTTAACCAACTGATAGGTGTGTGTTTGTTTGTTTGTGTGTTTGTTTGTTTGTTTGTATTATTTTATGCCGCTTTCAACATGTTTGAGTAATATCACGGTGTGCCTTCTTTAGCAAGTAGCAATTACTAGAGATCAATTTACCCCGACACAAGCGAGTCAGTCGAAATGTTGTAACCTCGATCCTGGGCGTTTAGGTTAGAAAGTCCTGTTTAAATTCATTGATATATCCCGCCACCTTCCCCCCCCCCCCCCCCCCCCCTTCTTCTTAATGACTAATGTATCCAGTATAAAATGAAATACATAAATTTGCGTTGCAGATAAATGGAAATGCGGTAACAACGCCTCCTACAACCGTATTAATGAACAAGAACGATGTACTCAAAATGGAGTGTAGGAATAACTGTAAAGTCATCACACTAACAAGCGACAAGCGAGTCGGCGTTATTACGGGTCACGAAAGCCAGAAGATTGAAACAGCGGATTCGATTTCGGACCATATCGTATCACAGTTACCTCCCGTGTCTACTTACGGAAAGACATTTGTTATCAGCGCTGGTATGAAGTACCAGGTCATTCTTGAAGACCCCACCTCTTCAGTGGCATATACCCAAGGAGCTGCAAGTAAGTATCAATATATTCTATACAGGAGAAAAGGAACCAAACGCAAACATTTATTAATTCAAGAGGTTTAAGTCAACATTTTATTTGGAGATTTGGTTGGTTATCGAATTTGGTAATAATCAATATAACTTATTCAGAAACAAATGGCAAATAAGCCATACACATCATCTCATACATAAAACACATTTGATTTACACAGTCAAACGTGCTTATGGTGGTTCGAGGCCCGTATCAGACCAATATTCTGAAAAGAGAAATAACTCTACTTCGAATTCAAAGTAACAACGGAAAGTCATATCAGAAAATACGTTCTCATTGATCAAACCTTGGTGTACACCTTACAGTAACCCAATTTATAATGTGTTAAGTCCAGGGAGGGATCAGCTCAGTACGCACCATCGGGCGGTCTGATCACGATCTACCGTGTTTGCCACCCAGTCGTTCAAAAACGTCTTTCTGGCCTCCGAAGGACAATGAACAACTGTAAAAAATGGGCAGTTTGATCGTCAATGTCATTTATTTGAAAAACCTCCCGAAGGTTGAGATTCAATTATTAGCTTTATTTTCATTTGTAAATCCTTACCCACATTCTGCAATTCTGCAACATACAACTTTGAATACATTTAGGTTGATATATGAAAAATCTCTGAAAGCAAAATTACTATCACTGCAATAAAGGCAAATGCTTATTATGAGCAAGTTCTCCGATTTTACAATATTTTAAAATGTGTTTTCACTGCTGATGGGTCAAAGTGTGTCTTTAAATTGGAAATATTAATGCTAAGCGGCGTTACACCAGACATAGCAATAAGATACAACCTATAGGTGGTGTTACACCAGACATAGCAATTAGATACAACGTATAGGTGGTGTTACACCAGACATAGCAATTAGATACAACCTAAAGGTAGTGTTACACTAGACATAGCAACTAGATACAACGTATAAGTGGTGTTACTCCAGACATAGAAAGTAGATACAACTTATAGGCGGTGTTACACCAAACATAGCAATTAGATACAAACTATAGGTGGTGTTACACCAAACATAGCAATTAGATACAAACTATAGGTGATGTTACACCAGACATAGCAATTAGATACAACTTATAGGCGGTGTTACACCAGACATAACACTTAGATACAACCTATAGGTGGTGTTACACAAGACATAGCAATTAGATACACCCTATAAGTGGTGTTACACCAGACATAGCAATTATATACAAATATAGGTGGTGTTACACCAGACATAGCAGTAAGATACAACTTATAGGCGGTGTTACACCAGACATATCAATAAGATACAACATTTAGGAGGTGTTACACCAGACATAGCAATTAGATACACATATAGGTGGTGTTACACCAGACATAGCAGTAAGATACAACTTATGGGCGGTGTTACACCAGACATATCAATAAGATACAACATATAGGTGGTGTTACAACAGACATAGCAATTAGATACAACATAAAGGCGGTGTTACACCAGACATAGCAATTAGATACAACCTATAGGTGGTGTTACACCAGACATAGCAATAAGATACAACCTATAGGCGGTGTTACACCAGACATAGCAATTAGATACAACTTATAGGTGGTGTTACACCAGACATAGCAATTAGATACAACCTATAGGCGGTGTTACACTAGACATAGCAATTAGATACAACCTATAGGTGGTGTTACACTAGACATAGCAATAAGATACAACCTATAGGCGGTGTTACACCAAACATAGCAATTATATACAACCTATAAGCGGTGTTACTCCAGACATAGCAATTATATACAACCTATAGGCGGTGTTACACTAGACATAGCAATTAGATACAACCTATAGGTGGTGTTACACTAGACATAGCAATAAGATACAACCTATAGGCGGTGTTACACCAAACATAGCAATTATATACAACCTATAAGCGGTGTTACACCAAACATAGCAATTAGATACAAATATAGGTGGTGTTACACCAGACATAGCAGTAAGATACAACTTATAGGCGGTGTTACACCAGACATATCAATAAGATACAACATATAGGTGGTGTTACACCAGACATAGCAATTAGATACAACCTATAGGTGGTGTTACACCAGACATAGCAATTAGATACAAATATAGGTGGTGTTACACCAGACATAGCAGTAAGATACAACTTATAGGCGGTGTTACACCAGACATATCAATAAGATACAACATATAGGTGGTGTTACACCAGACATAGCAATTAGATACAACCTATAGGTGGTGTTACACCAGACATATCAATAAGATACAATCTATAGGCGGTGTTACACCAGACATAGCAATTATATACAACCTATAGGCGGTGTTACAACTAGACTTCAACAAAACTAATTACGGTTGATATAAACTCGAACGCAATGTCACTGCGTAGTTATTGCCCGTAGACATTAATGTTGAATTGTCGGATTTCATTTTTCTATGACGCGATTTTCAACAGTATTTCGGTTATAGCGCAGCCTTAAGCAAAAAGATACAGCCTATAGGTGGTGTTACAACAGACATAGCAATAAGATACAACCTATAGGTGGTGTTACACCAGACATAGCAATTAGATACAACGTATAAGCGGTGTTACTCCAGACATAAAAATTAGATACAACTTATAGGCGGTGTTACACCAAACATAGCAATTAGATACACCCTATAGGCGGTGTTACACCAAACATAGCAATAAGATACAACCTATAGGTGGTGTTACACCAGACATAGCAAATAGATACAACCTATATGTGGTGTTACAACAGACATAGCAATTAGATACAACCTATAGGCGGTGTTACACCAGACATAGCAACTAGATACAACCTATAGGCGGTGTAACACGAGACATAGTAACTAAATACAACCTATAGGCGGTGTTACACCAGACATAGCAATAAGATACACCCTATAGGTGGTGTTACACCAGACATAGCAATAAGATACAACATATAAGCGGTGTTACTCCAGACATAAAAATTAGATACAACTTATAGGCGGTGTTACACCAAACATAGCAATTAGATACAACCTATAGGCGGTGTTCACCTAACATAGCAATTATATACAACTTATAGATGGTTTTACACCAGACATAGCAATTAGATACAACCTATAGGTGGTGTTACACCAGACATGTCAATTAGATACAACCTATATGTGGTGTTACACCAGACATAGCAATTAGATACAACCTATAAGCGGTGTTACACCAGACATAGCAATTAGATACAACCTATATGTGGTGTTACACCTAACATAGCAATTAGATACAACCTATAGGCGGTGTTACACCAGACATAGCAATTAGATACAACCTATAGGTGGTGTTACACCAGACATAGCAATTAGATACAACCTATAGGTGGTGTTACACCAGACATAGCAATAAGATACAACATATAGGTGGTGTTACAACAGACATAGCAATTAGATACAACCTATAGGTGGTGTTACAACAGACATAGCAATTAGATACAACCTATAGGCGGTGTTACACCAGACATAGCAACTAGATACACCCTATAGGTGGTGTTACAACAGACATAGCAATTAGATACAACCTATAGGCGATGTAACACGAGACATAGTAACTAGATACAACCTATAGGCGGTGTTACACCAGACATAGCAATAAGATACACCCTATAGGTGGTGTTACACCAGACATAGCAATAAGATACAACATATATGTGGTGTTACACCAGACCTTAGCAATTAAATATAACCTATAGATGGGGTTACACCATACATAGCAATAAGATACAACCTATAGGCGGTGTTACACCAGACATAGCAATTAGATACAACTTTTAGGCGGTGTTTCACCAGACATATCAATAAGATACATCATATACGTGGTGTTACACCAGACATAACAATTAGATACAACCTATAGGCGGTGTTACACCAGACATAACAATTATATACAACCTATAGGTGGTGTTACACCAGACATGTCAATAAGATACAACATATAGGTGGTGTTACATCGGACATAGCAATTAGATACAACCTATAGGTGGTGTTACACCAGACATAGCAATTAGATACAACCTATAGGTGGTGTTACACCAGACATAGCAATAAGATACAACATATAGGTGGTGTTACAACAGACATAGCAATTAGATACAACCTATAGGTGGTGTTACAACAGACATAGCAATTAGATACAACCTATAGGCGGTGTTACACCAGACATAGCAACTAGATACACCCTATAGGTGGTGTTACAACAGACATAGCAATTAGATACAACCTATAGGCGATGTAACACGAGACATAGTAACTAGATACAACCTATAGGCGGTGTTACACCAGACATAGCAATAAGATACACCCTATAGGTGGTGTTACACCAGACATAGCAATAAGATACAACATATATGTGATGTTACACCAGACCTTAGCAATTAAATATAACCTATAGATGGGGTTACACCATACATAGCAATAAGATACAACCTATAGGCGGTGTTACACCAGACATAGCAATTAGATACATCATATACGTGGTGTTACACCAGACATAACAATTAGATACAACCTATAGGCGGTGTTACACCAGACATAACAATTATATACAACCTATAGGTGGTGTTACACCAGACATGTCAATAAGATACAACATATAGGTGGTGTTACATCGGACATAGCAATTAGATACAACCTATAGGTGGTGTTACACCAGACATATCAATAAGATACAACATATAGGTGGTGTTACACCAGACATAGCAATTAGATACAACATATAGGTGGTGTTACACCAGACATAACAATTATATACAACCTATAGGCGGTGTTACACCAAACATAGCAATTATATACAACCTATAAGCGGTGTTACACCAGACATAGCAATTATATACAACCTATAGGCGGTGTTACAACTAGACTTCAACAAAAATAATTACGGTTGATATAAACTCGAACGCAATGTCACTGCGTAGTTATTGCCCGTAGACATTAATGTTGAATTGTCGGATTTCATTTTTCTATGACGCGATTTTCAACAGTATTTCGGTTATAGCGCAGCCTTAAGCAAAAAGATACAGCCTATAGGTGGTGTTACAATAGACATAGCAATAAGATACAACCTATAGGTGGTGTTACACCAGACATAGCAATTAGATACAACGTATAAGCGGTGTTACTCCAGACATAAAATTTAGATACAACTTATAGGCGGTGTTACACCAAACATAGCAATTAAATACAACCTATAGGTGGTGTTACAACATACATATCAATTAGATACAACCTATAGGTGGTGTTACATCAGACATAGCAATTATATACAACCTATAAACGGTGTTACACCAGACATAAAAATTAGATACAACTTATAGGCGGTGTTACACCAGACATAGCAATTAGATACAACCTATAGGCGGTGTTAGAACAAACATAGCAATAAGATACAACCTATAGGCGGTGTTACACCAGACATAGCAATTAGATACAACCTATAGGCGGTGTTACACTAAACATAGCAATAAGATACAACCTATAGGCGGTGTTATACCAGACATAGCAATTAGATACAACCTATAGGCGGTGTTACACCAAACATAGCAATAAGATACAACCTATAGGCGGTGTTACACCAGACATAGCAATTAGATACAACCTATATGTGGTGTTACAACAGACATAGCAATAAGATACAACCTATAGGTGGTGTTACACCAGACATAGCAATATAAGATACAACCTATAGGTGGTGTTACACCAGACATAGCAATTAGATACAACCTATAGGTGGTGTTACACCAGACATAGCAATTAGATACAACCTATAGGTGGTGTTACAACAGACATAGCAATTAGATACAACCTATAGGTGGTGTTACACCAGACATAGCAATTAGATACAACCTATAGGTGGTGTTACACCAGACATAGCAATTAGATACAACCTATAGGCGGTGTTACACCAGACATATCAATTAGATACAACCTATAGGCGGTGTTACACTAGACATAGCAATTAGATACAACATATAGGTGGTGTTACACCAGACATATCAATAAGATACAACCTATAGGCGGTGTTACACCAGACATAGCAATTAGATACAACCTATAGGCGGTGTTACACTAGACATAGCAATTAGATACAACCTATAGGTGGTGTTACACCAGACATAGCAATTATATACAACATATAGGTGGTGTTGCACCAGACATAGCAATTAGATACAACCTATAGGCGGTGTTACACCAAACATAGCAATAAGATACAACCTATAGGTGGTGTTACACCAGACATAACAAGTAGATACAACCTATATGTGGTGTTACAACAGACATAACAAGTAGATACAACATATAGGCGGTGTTACACCAGACATAACAAGTAGATACAACATATAGGTGGTGTTACACCAGACATAACAAGTAGATACAACCTATATGTGGTGTTACAACAGACATAGCAATTAGATACAACCTATAGGTGGTGTTACACCAGACATAGCAATTAGATACAACCTATAGGCGGTGTAACACCAGACATAGCAATAAGATACAACCTATATGCGGTGTTACACCAGACATAGCAACTAGATACAACCTATAGGCGGTGTTACACCAGACATAACAATTAGATACAACCTAAAGGTGGTGTTACAACAGACATAGCAATTAGATACATCCTATAGGTGGTGTTACAACAGACATAGCAATTAGATACAACCTATAGGCGGTGTAACACGAGACATAGTAACTAAATACAACCTATAGGCGGTGTTACACCAGACATAGCAATAAGATACACCCTATAGGTGGTGTTACACCAGACATAGCAATAAGATACAACATATAAGCGGTGTTACTCCAGACATAAAAATTAGATACAACTTATAGACGGTGTTACACCAAACATAGCAATTAGATACAACCTATAGGCGGTGTTCACCTAACATAGCAATTATATACAACTTATAGATGGTTTTACACCAGACATAGCAATTAGATACAACCTATAGGTGGTGTTACACCAGACATAGCAATTAGATACAACCTATATGTGGTGTTACACCAGACATAGCAATAAGATACAACCTATAGGTGGTGTTACACCAGACATAACAATTAGATACAACCTATAGGTGGTGTTACACCAGACATAGCAATTAGATACAACCTATAAGTGGTGTTACATCAGACATAGCAATTATATACAACCTATAGGCGGTGTTACACCAGACATAACAATTATATACAACATATAGGTGGTGTTACACCAGACATGTCAATTAGATACAACCTATAGGTGGTGTTACATCAGACATAGCAATAAGATACAACCTATAGGTGGTGTTACACCAGACATAACAAGTAGATACAACATATAGGTGGTGTTACACCAGACATAACAATTATATACAACCTATAGGCGGTGTTACACCAGACATAACAATTAGATACAACCTATAGGTGGTGTTACACCAGACATAGCAAATAGATACAACCTATAGGTGGTGTTACACCAGACATAGCAATAAGATACAACCTATAGGTGGTGTTACACTAGACATAGCAATTAGATACAACCTATATGTGGTGTTACAACAGACATAGCAATTAGATACAACCTATAGGTGGTGTTACACCAGACATAGCAATAAGATACAACCTATAGGTGGTGTTACACCAGACATAGCAATTAGATACAACCTATAGGTGGTGTTACACTAGACATAGCAATTAGATACAACCTATAGGTGGTTGGTGTTACACCAGACATAGCAATAAGATACAACCTATAGGCGGTGTTACACCAAACATAGCAATTATATACAACCTATAGGCGTTGTTATATCAGACATAGCAATTATATTTAATGCTAAGCGGTGTTACATCAGACATTGCAAATAGATACAACCTATAAGCATTCTCACTCCGACCGAAAATAAAGTTGTACAGAGGTAGCGCGTCGGCCTCTCGAACTAAAGGTCTCGGGTTCGAATCCCGTGATGAGCGGGTTCTGCCTTTCGGATTTCTCCACACAATTGACGCGAGTACTGGTTAAGTTTCCAGGAAACAGACAAGCTTGTTTTGCCATCGATTTAAGATAAATAAGTTCAACAAAACTAAATACGGTTAATATAAAATCGAACAGCAATGTCTCTGTTTGGTATAATATACATGCGTAGTTATTGCCCGTAGACATTAATGTTGAATTGTCGAATTGATTGTTTTCTATGACGCGATTTTCAACAGTATTTCGGTTATGGCGCAGCCTTAAAACTGTAAGACTGTAAATAACTTTTCCGTGATCAGGGTTGACTTACCAGTATGCAAATATTTCATGTGCTAGACGTTGGTCACACCGCGAAGTGGTAGTATTGAACGCAAAAAAACACGGTCTAAAGAATCACACACACTTATCACTTTTAGTTCTTAGTTCTTAGTGCGATATTGTGCGGTTTATGAATCGCAGCTTCCTCTCCACACATATCATGCTTTTTTACGCCACTTTCAACAAGATCTCAGTTATATAACCACGTGTCATGGGTTATTTACCAATACTACCGGTAGTATGTATCCTGAGACCGATGAATCAGTCGCAATAATATCCCCGCAAACTTGAGCACACGAGACGAAAGACGGGGTAGGGCGTCCACCTCGGGTGCCGAAGGTCGCGGTTAGATCACCGGTTGATCATCCCAAGCATTTAAAAATGGAAGCAATGGCTGCTTGCCTTGGCGCCCAGGATCATGGGTTTTGCATACGACTGACTCGCTGATGTCAGGATAAATGGACCTATGAAACTGGCTACTTACCCATGAAATGTCGTGATATAATTGAACAAATATTGAAAGCTGTGTAAAGCACCAACAACCAGTTACGCGACCACAGACGGTCACATCAGATTGCGGGAGCACAACTGGTTGTTTACGAACAGTAAAGCTTCTAGTTAGATTTTGAAAACCCATAGACTCATCTGAATCTTTACTGGCCTGTCTTTTTTTGCGACAAGACCGGTCTTTGCCTCTGGTTTGTAAATTACGTTGTGTATGCGCTTGTGCTTCAAGAATGTTATCTACTTTGTGGAAGCGCTTGTGATTCAAGCATGTGATCTAATTTGTGGAAGCGCTTGTGATTCAAGCAAGACATATACTGTGTGTATGCGCTTTTGACTCAATAATGCCATATACTTTGTGTATGCACGTGTGCTTCAAGCAAGTCATAAACTTTGTATATGCGCTTGTGCTTCAAGCAAGTCATAAACTTTGCGTGTGCACTTGCGATTTAAGCAAGTCACATACTTTGTATAAGCAAGTCACAAACTTTGCGTGTGCGCTTGGGCTTCAAGCAAGTCATATACTTTGTGTATGCGCTTGCGATTCAAGCTAGTCATATACTTTGTGTATGCGTTTGCGATTCAAGCGAGTCATATACTTTGTGTATGCGCTTGCGATTCAAGCAAGTCGTATACTTTGTGGATGCGCTTGTGCTTCAAGCAAGTCATAAACTTTGTGTATGAGCTTGTGCTTCAAGCAAGTCATATACTTTGTGTGTTCACTTGTGCTTCAAGCAAGTCATATACTTTGTGGATGCGCTTGTGCTTCAATCAAGTCATAAACGTTGTATATGCGCTTGTGCTTCAAGCAAGTGATATTCTTTGTGTATGCGTTTGCGAATCAAGCAAGTCATATTCTGTGTGTATGAGCTTGTGCTTCAAGCAAGTCATATACTTTGTGTATGCACTTGTGCTTCAAGCAGGTCATAAACTTTGCGTGCGGGCTTGTGCTTCAAGCAAGTCAAAAACTTTGTGTATGCGCTTGCGATTCAAGCAAGTCATGTTCTTTTTGTATGCGCTTGCGATTCAAGCAAGTCATACACTTTGTGTATGCGCTTGCGATTCAAGCAAGTCATATTCTTTGTGTATGCACCTTGTGCTTCAAGCAAGTCATAAACTGTGTGTATGCGCTTGCGATTCAAGCAGATCATATACTTTGTTTATAAGCTTGCGCCTGAATAATGCCATTTACTTTGTGTATGCTTTTGTGCTTCAAGCATGTCGTATACTATGTGTTTGCGCGTGTGCCTGGAGGATGTCGTATACTCTGTGTATGCGCGTGTGCCTGGAGGATGTCGTATATTCTGTGTATGCGCGTGTGCCTGGAGGATGTCGTATACTCTGTGTATGCGCGTGTGCCTGGAGATTGTCGTATACTCTGTGCATGCGCGTGTGCCTGGAGGATGTCAGAGGATGTCGTATACTCTGTGTGTGCGCGTATGACTGGAGGATGTCATTTACTTTGTGCATGCGATTGTGCCTCAAGTGTGACGCAGTCGAGTCGCGATGAGTGATCGGTAGCGACGAAGGCTGTCAATCCAGGGAATGTGAGTTCGAACCCAGTCTCGTCAATTCATTCTTTCCGATGATTGATATAAGTCATCGTGACTAGTGTCATTTTTCTTCCACCAGTTGACTGAATAGTGTATAAATGAAGTCAAACGGTTTAATGAGAATAATGTTATGTGGAGTACAAGAGCGTGAATGTCAGGAAATAACACACTAAGTGATAGAACTTACAACCTTTAATACAATATAATAATGTTATGTGGGGTCTGGAATACAAGAACGAAACAAACTAAGTGATATAACTTACAATTTCGAATATAATAGACTAATGTTATGTGGAGTGCAGGAGTGAGAATGTCATGAAATGACACACTAAGTGATATAACTTACAACCTCTATTACAGTATAATAATGTTATGTAGAGTACAGGAGCGAGGATGTCAGGAAATGACACACTAAGTGATATAACTTACAACCTCTAATGCAATATAATAATGTTATGTGAAGTACAGGAGTGAGAATGTCATGAAAGGACACACTAAGTGATATAACTTACAACCTCTAATACAATAACATAATGTTATGTTGAGTACAGGAGCAAGGATGTCAGGAAATAACACACTAAGTGATATAGCTTACAACCTCTATTACAATAGAATAATGTTACAGTTAAGAACATCATGAAATTGACAATCTGAGCGGAACGTGATTGGATCGTGAGCGTGATTGGAACGAAGTTGGAACGCTTTATGAGCGGAACGGAATTTTGCGCTCTGAACGAAACAATCATAATGATTGCAAAAATCCAATCATTCGCTCGTTGAACGGTTGCAACAACTATCCGATAATTATTTTACGAAATTATTTTATTAACCCTTTACTGGATAGCCCAACTGCCCATTTACCTATATTATCTCCATATATAGGCATCTATTTGATAAACCAATAGTCAATAAACTACTGATAAAACTTGTGAAATAATTAAAATTTACAATTACAAATGGAAACGGATATTATCATATGGATATTTTTCATAGGAACAAGGTATTTTCAAGCTTATCATTTCCCGACGCATTTCATTCAACCTGGGTACTGAATTTTTAAACACTATACATGTTTGGACGCTTTTTCTTACAAACTTTATATAGTAACACTATGATTTAAAGTATGAGATCCCATTGTAAATAAACAAATTGTATTGTGATACACTTTTGGAGGACCTATTCACACGATAAATATACTTTTGAAGCATTCAAACTCCAAAGGCGTCGAAAAGCGTTTACATTGAAATCGATTAGAATCGATTAGGGTCGTCGAAAACCGTTTATATTGAAATCGATTAGGGTTTTCGAAAATCGTTTAAATTGAGATCGTAATGAAAGCGTTTATATCCGGTAAAGGGTTAAAAGTCATATTTGTTTACTAAACTTTTGTTTTATAAGACACTCAATTATCCAATTGAATTAGAATGTAACAAATATTATTAATATGATCATTTTCGTAATACGATTTGTTGTTGATATTTAGGGTTAAGTAAAAAAAAATATAAACGAAACGAAATTAATTTAAGCCAATCAAATCGTTGAACGGATTTTGATCGAAAAAAAACGTTCCGAGTGAGCGTAAAAAAGCGCTCAATCTGAACGGAACGGAAAAAAGCAATCACAATGTTATTAATGAGTGAACGCTTTGAGAGCGGATTGGAACGTGAGCGGAGCGGAACGGAACGGAACGGAACGGAGCGGAGCGTGAACGGTTAATTTGTCAATTTCAAGATGTTCTTAACTGTATGTAGAGTACAGGAGTGACAATGCCAGGAAATAACACACTAAGTGATATAACTTACAACCTCTATTACAATAGAATAATGTTATGTGGAGTACAGGAGCGAGAATGTCAGGAGATAACACACTAAGTGATATAACTTACAACCTCTATTACAATAGTATAATGTTATGTGGAGTACAGGAGCGAGAATGTCAGGAGATAACACACTAAGTGATATAACTTACAACCTCTATTACAATAGAATAATGTTATGTGGAGTTCAGGAGCGAGAATGTCAGGAGATAACATACTAAGTGATATAACTTACAACCTCTATTACAATAGTATAATGTTATGTGGAGTACAGGAGCGAGAATGTCAGGAGATAACACACTAAGTGATATAACTTACAACCTCTATTACAATAGTATAATGTTATGTGGAGTACAGGAGCGAGAATGTCAGGAGATAACACACTAAGTGATATAACTTACAACCTCTATTACAATAGTATAATGTTATGTGGAGTACAGGAGCGAGAATGTCAGGAGATAACACACTAAGTGATATAACTTACACTCTCTATTACAATATAATAATGTTAAGTGGAGTCCAGGAACGAGAATGTCAGGAAAAAGCACACTAAGTGATAAAACTTACAACCTCTATTACAATATATTAATGTTATATGGAGTGCAGGAGCGAGAATGTAAGGTTATAACACACGGAGTGATATAACTTACAACCTCTATTACAATATAATAATGCTATGTGGAGTACAGAAGCGAGAATGTCAGGAGATAACACACTAAGTGATATAACTTACAACATCTATTACAAAATAATAATGCTATGTAGAGTACAGGAGTGACAATGCCAGGAAATAACACACTAAGTGATATAACTTACCACCTCTATTACACTAGAATAATGCTATGTGGAGTACAGGAGTGAGAATGTCAGGAAATAACACACTAAGTGATATAACTTACAACATCTATTACAAAAGAATAATGCTATGTAGAGTACAGGAGTGACAATGCCAGGAAATAACACACTAAGTGATATAACTTACCACCTCTATTACACTAGAATAATGCTATGTGGAGTACAGGAGCGAGAATGTCAGGAAATAACACACTAAGTGATATAACTTACCACCTCTATTACACTAGAATAATGCTATGTGGAGTACAGGAGCGAGAATGTCAGGAAATAACACACTAAGTGATATAACTTACCACCTCTATTACACTAGAATAATGCTATATGGAGTACAACAGCGAGAATGTCAGGAAATAACACACTAAGTGATATAACTTACAACCTCTATTACACTAGAATAATGCTATGTGGAGTACAGGAGCGAGAATGTCAGGAAAAAGCACACTAAGTGATATAACTTACAACCTCTATTACAATATAATAATGTTATATGGAGTACAGGAGCGAGAATGTCAGGAGATAACACACTAAGTGATATAACTTTCATTCTCTAATAACACAAACAATTCAATCATCAGTTAATGAAATTTTAATTCAATTTGCAGATGGAAGTTATATGAGTGGAGATATCATAGAGCCTTCTACAGTTCATGAAGAACTCACGTTTACTAACGACAGGGTTTTACTACTGGTATTATCAAGACAGGCCACTTTTGGTAAGTCGAAATTAGACTGCGTTCACAAAAGAAAGGTAATACAGTCATATGCAAGGAGCTTACAGTATGAGCCCGTACATGGAAAAGATTACAAATTAAGTTGTTGGAACAGTGTAGATCAGACCAGCCTGTGAATCTGCAACGTCCAAAATGGGTTCAATGTATTGTCTACAAATGTTAACACATTGGCAAAAGTTAAACACCATACAGTTTCCTCTTTAATGTTCAATGTATAGTCAACAAACTTAAATACATGGGCAAAAGTTAAACATCATACAGTTTCTTAGTTAGTGTTCAATATATAGTCAACAAACTTAAACACATGGGCAAATGTTAAACGCCATACACTTTCCTCGTTTATTTTCAATGTATAGCCAACAAACTTAAACACATGGGTAAAAGTTAAACACCATACAGTTTCCTCTTTAATGTTCAATATATAGTCAACAAACTTACACACAATGGTAAAAGTTAAACAGCATACAGTTTCCTCGTTAGTGTTCAATATATAGTCAACAAACTTAAACACATGGGTAAAAGTTAAACAGCATACAGCTTCCTCATTAATGTTCAATATATAGTCAACAAACTTAAACACATGGACACAATTTAAACAGCATACAGTTTCCTCGTTAGTGTTCAATATATAGTCAACAACACAACGGTAAAAGTTAAACACCATACAGTTTCCTCGTTAATGTTCAATATATAGTCAAGAACACAACGGTGAAAGTTAAACACCATACAGTTTCCTCGTTAGTGTTCAATATATAGTCAACAAACTTAAACACATGGGTAAAAGTTAAACAGCATACAGTTTCCTTGTTAATGTTCAATATATAGTCAACAACACAACGGTAAAAGTTAAACACCATACAGTTTCCTCGTTAATGTTCAATATATAGTCAACAACACAACGGTAAAAGTTAAACACCATACAGTTTCCTTGTTAGTGTTCAATATATAGTCAACAAACTTAAACACATGGGTAAAAGTTAAACAGCATACAGTTTTCTTGTTAGTGTTCAATGTATAATCAACAAACTTTAACACATAGACAAAAGTTAAAAACCATACAGTTTCCTCTGTAATGTTCAATGTCATCAAGGTTCTGCATGTGGAGTACAGACCAATGACGAATTATGTTTTTATACATGAATTACTGTTCCAAAGAATTTTATCAATATTTAAATTTCTAACATGAAGTTTGCTGTCATCTTTCTAATTTTAATTTCTAAAAAATGTATTGTCCTAAAAACAAAGCGAAGGTAACATTGCATCAGCCAAATTTTCCCCTAGATATTCCAAATCTATGTGAGAATGTCCTTGTCAATATAGGCTGAATACACCATTAGTTCTTATTACATCTTCCTGACGACTGTTCACTGAATACCTCAGCTAATGCACTCAGCTCTAGGAAGTTACTATTCATTATTTGATGCAAAACATCCTCTTCGTACATGTACACCAATCGATTCTTGTGCGGTCGCATTATTGCTCTCTACATATACTTGTTGAATGAGAACACACGGACGGATGAAATAACGACCAAGGCACGTTCACATAGTCTCCAGTATACCCACCAGATTCTACGACGGGTGATCCAAAAGTACGAACGAACGAAAGACCGAACATTTTATTATAGTGACATATGTTATTAACAAATATGAATTTATCAATGATAAACTTTCACAA
Organism: Serripes groenlandicus; assembly: GCA_031761405.1. NCBI lineage: Eukaryota > Metazoa > Mollusca > Bivalvia > Cardiida > Cardiidae > Serripes > Serripes groenlandicus. The sequence goes on from JASEVX010000016.1 coordinate 16,085,340, forward strand.
CACTGGGCCACATTGGGCTTACATGTTACTATTTAACCATTTTGTTCCTAAGAAAGCATATTATCACTTACCGAGTATCGTATTAACCGTTTATTAAATATGTGTGTATAAAGCCTACTTATAACCGATATTAAGCTGATTCCTCTATAGTTAAACGGAAATCGCTTATATTTGGTAGCATATTTAGGAATAGGGGCTATTATTGAGTTTAATTGAGAAAAACGATTAAAGGATGATTTCATTTATCTGCATTTAGGAAGTGACTCCATTATGCATATAAATCAGAGTTCAGAATATCTTTTAATTCATATTATTCATCAGTCATTTTAAAAAAAATATAATGAAATTTTCCGTTTTAGATATTCACGTTCTTTATATGCACTTCATGCCATTATTAAATCGTCAGCTATTTTGTTCAATAATTGTCGTCACTTGATCGTCGTCGGCGTCGTCGGCGGCGTTGGTTAAGTTTTGCGTTTAGTTTACTTACATTGAAATTATCAAACCTAATACTTTGAACCTTGGAAAACGTGTTTATCTAAAAAGCCTTCTTTACATTGTATACTAAAGATGTTGAGTGTGGCCTTCTTTTGGGGGGTAAAAACCTCAATGTTGATGTATTTTGAGAATTGGCGGTGTTGGTTAGGTTTTGCGTTTAGGTCACTTACATGGAAACCTTCGAACTTATTACTTTGAAACTTGGAAAACATAAATTTTCATGTATTTTGGTCGATTTTGAGAATTGGACATAGTTTCTTCTTTTTTCCCAAACAATAAAACATAATGTACTTCAACATATTATTACAGTTGACTTAATGTAACAGTCTTTTGTTTTTGTAAGTATTTATATAAGATCATTAATGATTTTGTGTTTTTGGACTACTGTGGTTAAGGTCGCTGTTGCATAAATACATGTACATTTGCCTGTTCATACACAAGACTCAGCTTATTATCTTGACTGATTGTGACAACCATCTGACGTGAAGATCTTCCTTATCATGTTTATGAACTTTGATTTGTTTCCACACGGTAAATCTTGTTTCAAAAATAGCAGTTGTGTGCGGTCTAGTTATATGTATATATTCATTCCGAATTTGAAGATATTTTATATATAATAAATAAACCGTAAAAGGATAATATCAGACGAGAGTCACGCAACCGCAGGCGGTGCTCTTGTTTTTCTATATGCTTATCCCAATATGGTATAAAATATTGTTATCGCTTCCTGGTCTGTTTAGAAGCACAGACAATTGTTGTTCATTTCAATAAACATTGCCTAACAAAATGGGTCATTCAACACGTCATCTTCGGTTTGTGTTTCTCGAGCTAATTCTATATTTCCGATCAATTGTATAAAAGTAGTTTTTGATCAATCTGATTCTAAAATGTTTTCTGAAGTTCTTCTGAGTTGGAAAACCTTTGGGTCATAATTCTCCATTTCCATGTTGCATTATATACATCTTTTCACATACTTACTTGTGAAATGTATAGGTTAATCATAAAATAGTGTGATATGTAGGTAATTTACACCGCGGTTCAATCAGCGACTGAAATTGTCTATCAGCAATAATGGTAAAGGGGCAGATAACCTCAAAGTTTTCACAGCATTCAACACGATCAAGAGGTATACATTTATAATCAACAATAGACTGCCCTTTAGACAAAACACATGTATAATTGTTACTTAACGAGTAAAATATTACCATTTAAAACACATATCTTTGAGTCACATATAAATTCTAAGAATGTATGCCTAGAAGGATTATTGTCTATTTCAGTCATTATCACCGATACGTGAACTTAAAGTGACCGCAGATTATTATTGAATCTGCGTCGGACATCAAATATACCTGACCAAGTAAATGGACGACAAAATTACTACTGTTGAGTCCGGGGTAGATACGCAATGTTAGGTGACAATACACAGTTGAAAGACATTCTTCATCAACACCGTCCGACCCTCTTCTCTGTAGCTCTCAAAACAGAATACAGAATACAGAGTACAGAATACAGAATAGAATACAGAAATTATATTTGTAAATAAACAGTTGGCACGGAATCACTGAAATAATAAAAACCATTTGGTGCAACAAAGGATGTCAGAATTATTAGAAAATAATAGAAAATCAATGTATTAAGTCAGATTTTTGGAAAGTTTTAGCACTAACCAACGGCTTGCACGGTGGCAAAACAATGCAGAAAAATACAATTTTTACCCTTAATTCGAAAAATCACAACAACAAAGCGCAGGTGTTTAGCCTACAAATGATGAGTTACTTTGGGACCAAAACCTGTAAACAATCTATTAGGAAATACCACGTTTCCAGCTCCTTTTTGCACTATTTTTAACTGAAAAATGGTACCTTTGTTTACATGTAACAAAATCCTCATAGCTAACAAGGCATCGTTTCGCATTCCTGGCCATACACAAGTAGACTCAATGTGGCATAACACAGTTGAAAGCTGATTTTCAGTTTCCAGGGAAACTCCAACTTTTATTCACTCAATATTTCTCATAATATCCATACTGGTTCGATACAAAACGGTTTTCTGTATCAAGGAGTGATTAAAGCTTACTTTTCATTTTCACACTTATTAACACTAAAATCAACCATTTACCCAAAATGTACCCAAAATTTACTATTTGTCATTATATCTATTTTTGACCCAGGCCAAAATCCGAATATCCCGAGAGCAAGTGTTATGTGTCACCTTAAGGGAAAATAATCTCCCGTCTAATAGGTCCAAAACCTATTATATCAATAACAGAATCCGATAACAACTCATTTCAACAATTTAGCTGAGACTGAAAGAACCACAACTCTTCTGGTACTGATTTAAAACCCTTCTCAAACTAGCACATTTCACCCAAAATTTCTGCAAAATAATGCTCGAAATCAAAAAGGGCAAAATGGCCAGAACTGCTCCTGTTTTTCTACAGGATATGGACTGGTCTTATTCTCTAATGGAACTGTGGTCAATTATGCCGTGTTACTGTCTTTATGTGCTATATTAGCAGTCTGAAATACAAATTTTAACAATTAAGTCAGCTGTTTTGCACATACCTTGTCAATTTTTGTGTCAGATTGAGTGAAAATCCTCTATTCTAACTGTTCACAGAACTGCTACTACAAAGAAGGGAGCATAAATCGCCTTTGAAAATTGACTTAACTGTTTAAGCATATATTTCTAATCATTAGAAAGAATATAAGCATTGGAAACCCAACCATTATAGCTATTACGAAAAATATGTGTTCAGACAAGCCTGAATTCGACTAATTTCAACGCAATTGCCAAGTCCATCAAACAGACAGCTGCAAAGCCATATGAAACAGGGAAAACCAAATGCACATATATGGTCAGATTTGTCGATCAAACCGGTGAAACTTAAGCATTTGCCGCAGACTGCAGACTTGTTAATCGCACTATTTCAACATATTTGCGGCTCTAAACTACACATTTCAGAGACTGAAAGAAGACATTATGCTAAAATTAGTGGATTTAATGCAACAATGCCTGAAATGACAAATCTTAGCATAAATGGAATTAACTAATTTCAACAATGATCCTGCAATTTTACCCTGTCTGAATGCCAAAAAAGCTGAAAAATTGAAACATTTACTTTTCTAACATTGCAAATTTTCTTTGTTATTTAATTACCTCCCTTGTTTGAATCAAACTTTGAACACATATACAGCAGTCAAATGCAGTCTAATGTTCATTTTCTTCATAGAAATTGATAGAAATTCTCTAAAAAGGTCAGTTTATGGATTAATGTTGACACAAGTAATATGTCAGTTTACCTATAAGGGTGCATAACACAGTTGAAAGCTGATTTTCTGTTTCCTGGGATATCCCAACTTGTATTCTCTCGAAATTTCTCATAATATCCATACTGGTACAAACGGTTTTCCGGTATCAAGGAGTGCCAGAATTATAAGACAACGACTGGATGTCACACCCTCAGTCCATATTATGGAAATAATTAGCCACAAAAGTGGTCTGAAACAGGGTGAAAAAAGTAGGACAGAAATATTAATTTGACCCTTTATTCAAAAAATTACCAACAAAAACGCATGGGGTTAATGTAAAATTGAAGAACTACTAAGGCTATCAAAACAATAGGCAATCTGTGGATGCAGTCAGAAATACCACGTTTCCAGCTCCTTTTCAAATAATTTTGGATGCGAAAACTGATATTAAAATTTACCTCTAAATTCACGCCTAGCTCTGCAACCAGTGTTGTCAAACCGGAAGGAGAAGTGTGTTCTACAGTAAAATTCAATCCCACGCTTAGACCTTACTTTTCAGATTTATTAACATTAAAATCAACAAAACTTACTATTTGTCATTATTTCTATGTTTGGCGAAAAATCCGAATATCCCGAAAGCAAGTGTTATGTGTCACCCAAAGAGGAAAGGGTCAGATTGCAAAATTCTAACTCATGCTTTACGACTAATGTTTACATATATAATCTTTTAAAACAACATTTAGCCCAGAAATGTACCTAACACTCTAGTGTGAGAAAACCAGGAAATGCATGGGTAGGTGAACTGGCCGCCGTGATATAACTGAACAATTGTTAAAAACGGTGTTAAACCCCAATCAATCAATCAATCAATCAATATACCTAATATACCCTCGTGATTATTGTCACATGTGCAGATATTGAATTCTTTACAGAGATAATTTCTTACAAATAAACCAACACCGCCAGATCCCTTTGGAGCATCACTGTGTATTCACTATCGGTTATGACCGATTTAATGATAACCGTCTATGGAAACATTTTCTGAGTTCTTTAAATGGGTTTCGTTTACACTGATAATGTCCGATTTTAGGCTTTCTAAAAGCTTCATTCTTCAAGTGTTATTATTTTCTGTCCATCCTGTTACATTCACCTGTGGTATGGTTAGGGTATTATAGTATAACCGGGTTTTGGGCTTATGCAGTTTAGTATAGTGTAGTGTTGACTGACGTGCACTCTTACTTATTGAAGATGAGTTGTCTTTCTTGATAATACGTCAATTGTCTGTGACTAGGTAACAGTCACAATACGGTATCTCTGATAAATATCTCATCAATGGTGAATCAAATATATTTTTCAATTTGACTCTCAAACACTTTATGCAGACTCTCGTGGAGCTTTCTGAGATATCCGAGCTTTTCCATCACTTTTTTTTCCATTTTAGTTGACATATTATTTTGTTATGAAGAAATTATATTACTACTCTCGTCATCATTGGTAGCCATATTTGATTGTTTGTATCAGGGGCTTGTAAGCCCAGAAAATTATCTCTCCATTTTCTCTCTGGGTGTCTTATTTGCTACCCATAATTGTTCATGAAATTGATAAGAAAGTCATTTAAAAAGTATGTCCATAACTTATTTGTATCCCAAATAAGACACACTTAGTTTACACTTTTATTCCACAAATGATCAAGATTTTACGAGAGCACTAATATGTTGATTAACCATTATCCGGCATGCGCTAAAGTAACCTTTGTATAAGTTGATACACATTGAGTAAATTCATACCATATGTAGACGATATGTATATTTTTTGTTTGCTCTTCTTTATGGCGACTTCATTTCTTTAATATTGTCAATACTTACTTATGAGTCGTTGTCATAGAAACGAGTTGATGCATAGGCGGGCCACACCGTACATTTACAAGAAAGTACATGTTTTAACTGTCAAATATACACCTACAGAAGATAATGAAACTTTGCTTGACATTAATTGGTATTTATGTTGTTCTAATTACAAACAATTAATGTTGGTGCTTCATGATTACCATCATAATATTTCAGTTGATAAGCGACGTGCAAGAACGTCAAGTACAAAATGACTTCAAATGAAAAGTTTTAGAAAAAATTGCTATATATAATAAAACTATATCACAAGGTAGATACAAAACAAAATCATCCTTGAAAATGATACTTCAGTAGATTTCACCAGGTGTCAGGCAGTCACTAGCGATGTATACATACACTTTTGTTCATGGTTGGAATAGTTGATACAAAAAGTATGTTGATATAACTGCTGATAGGACATTTATTCACGTTTTCTAACCAACTTGTTTCGCTTCAAACGAGGACGTCAGGATGACGTTGCTATCGTGGCCCTTCCCCCTTGTACTTATACTTTTCTTAATCTCACAGAAGTTTCATTTTTTAGCCAATTATTCAAATATTTGTCATGGATGTAAGAGAGATGTGGTCTTTGAATAAAATCGTATTTATTTTCTACAAGCTTGATTTGTGTCTAAATTATAACAAAGTCCTATTACTTCTGGATCAGCCCTCGTATTTCGTTTCATACGTTTATCTTCGATGATATGTTACCAACGTCGTTAAATTTCTTATTTTCTCAAGAAAAGCCGCGAACAAATAATGAAATTACGTTAAATGAGACACAAAGCACCATTTAAAATGCATACCATCCCAACGTTCTGTGAAACAGTGTGATAGCTGCCGGTTGCCAATTCATCATTTATAGTAACTGTAAATTTATTGGTCATTGAAATCAGGGCATTTTTGGTTACACACCGTCAATTCTATCAGTCACCTTTACATCACAGGTCATCGTCCATTCTCGTTTCCTCTACCTGCCGTACACCAATGGGCTATACGACAGTACATCTTAGGGGTACCCGGGGTGACGTACATTTGGACATTTATTGCCAGAACTGGAGAACTGTCTAAGATTCAACTGCGTATCTCTAATATTGTTATAACGTTGGGCAGTGTTTCGGGGTTCGCTGCAACGCCTGTAACGCCTTTCTCTGGTAAGTATTCTCCGATTGATTCACGTAAGAGTACTCTACACAGTGTTCTTCTCACGTGACTAGCTTCCTTTTTACCTGTTAACCCTTTTGGTGGTAAACGAATGACGCCAAGCATATATATTGCCATCAATACGCGGAATGAAGGAATTGCAGAGCCGTGGTTCGTATGCAAAAGCTCAGTAATTGTATCTCTCTATATGTACAGACTGAGCTATTGTGTCTCGAGGAAATCAGAAGTGCTTTCGAAATTCCAATTCCATGACACCAAAGGCTTTACAAATGATTATATACCGTGTTGGGCGCCATATTAGGATAAACATCTGCGTCTGTAAATACATCTGGATAGTCGACAACTGAATATTGCGCTAAATACTTGCCAGTTGATACGTGAATATAGCACAGCGTTGTAACGGGGCTATGTGAACGATATCGAACTTGTTTACCTATTTGCTTTAAAAGACATTTAACATACTAAGGGCAAGTACTGATATGACAATAGTTAGAAATCTGTCCATGTTTATATAGTATACCTCGATGAAACGAACAACTGAAATCAATTAAGCTTCAAACCATAAAAACACATAATGTTAGTATTATTTATGTAGTGTATATGTATGTATATCGGCCGGTGGCCTTGTAATACAACATCTTGAATTGTGAATTTAGTGCAGATGTCCGAATTATGTTTGGACGATTCCTTGATCATAAGTATGTTCCCATTAGTCGGATAACGTGTGATGTGAGTTCTAGAAGTGTGTATGTGGAAACTCTATATAATACAGCGTTTGAAATGTTTGCCAGAGTACTCGTCATCGTATCCTTTCCGTTTCTTAAAATACTTACAGTTCGTAAAGAATGCATGCACTAGCAGTTTCCCAAAATATTCACAGTTGGTAAGGAATGTATTCACTAGCAGTTTCCCAAAATACTTACAGTTCGTAAGGAATGCATGAACTAAACTTTTCTCAAAATACTTAGTTCCGATGAATGCATGCACTAGCGAGTTTCGGTTTATTACTTTTTATTTCTAGGATCGAGTAATTACGAGGTCGGTAAATTCGTTGTTACCACAAGCATCAATCAATTGATTGAATTTAGGTCTGGGAGCCTTCATAAACCGTTTTTGGTTTTAAACGAACAAAACATCGATGGGAATGTTGCCAGAGCCAGTTTACCGTACGGTACGCGATTCACACGAATCAATCCGGTAAGTGCTCTCTCCTTCATGAACTGTTTATTTTACTTAAGGCACATTTTCGCTCGTAGCGACGTGTTATATTGATCGAGTGGTCGCTTGTTCGAATCCCGGTTCGGCTTTTCATTCTTCTCGAGGATAAATAACAGTCAGTATGACAAGCTTCATTCGTTTTCCACTCCTTGGCCAAATAGTCTATGTGGAAAGGTAGCCAGTTGTCATGGGGTGGGGGAAGAGGGGAGGGCGGATGTTTTCTGGAGTACTGATGTGTGAAAGCAATGAAACACCGTTAGATGAACTGGCCACAACGATCTAACTAAATTTCGTTGACAACGGCGTATAATCTCAAAATTCAGTCAATGTACCAAGTATTTAAATTACTTAATTTCTTGACACTTTACTCCAGTTCGTGCATATTCCATTATGTTCGACAGTGAACTCCTGTTAAAGTCAATTCCCATTGAATTTGTCACTATCCTCCTGTTAAATTGAATAATCCATTCTATTTGACACCATAATACTGTTTACGTAAATATACCATTATATTCGACAGTGAACTCCTGTTAACGTCAATATTCCATTTTATTTGACAGTGAACTCCTGTTAACGTGAATATTCCATTTTATTCGACAGTGAACTCCTGTTAACGTGAATATCCATTGTATTGGACAGTGAACTCCTGTTAACCTGAATATTCCATTGTATTCGACAGTGAACTCCTGTTAACGTGAATATTCCATTGTATTTGACAGTGAACTCCTGTCAACGTCAATATTCCATTCTATTTGACACTATACTACTGTTTACGTAAATATACCATTATATTCGACACTATACTCAACATGAATATTTTATTCTACTTAACTTGACAGTGTGCTGCGATCAACTTGAATATTCTATATTATTTTACTTGACAGTGTAATCTGGTCAACAATAATATTTTATTATAATTTACTTCAAAGTGTAATCCGGTCAACATTACTATTTTACTATATTTTATTTGCCAAATTACTCCTGTTAACACGAATATTTTATTCTATTTTACTTTACTTAACAGTGTACTCCGGTCAATATGAATATTTTATTCTACTTTACTTAACAGTATACTCCAGTCAACATGAATATTTTATTCTATTTTACTTAAAAGTATACTCCGGTCAACATGAATATTTTATTCTATTTTACTTGAAAATGTACTCCAGTCAACATGAATATTACTCCGGTAAAACATGAATATATTATTCTATTTTACTTGAAAGTATACTCCGGTCAACATGAATATTTTATTCTATTTTACTTGAAAGTGTACTCCGGTCAACATGAATATTTCATTCTACTTTACTTAACAGTGAACTCCGGTCAAAATGAATATTTTATTCTACTTTAGTTGACAGTGTGCTCCGGTCAAAATGAGTATTTTATTCTACTTTACTTGACAGTGTACTCCGGTCAACATGAATATTTTTATTCTATTTTACTTAGAAGTGTATTACGGTCAACATGAATATTTTTATATTACTTTACTTGATAGTGTACTCCGATAAACACTAATATTTTATCATATTTTATTTGCCAGATTACTCCTGTTACCATGAATATTTTATTCTATTTTATTAAACAGTGTACTACGGGCAACATAAATATTCCATTCTATTTTACTTGACAGTGTACTTCGGTCAAAATGAATATTTTAGTCTAATTTACTTGACATTATACTCCAGTTAACATGAATATTTTATTCCACTTTACATGACAGTGTGCTCTATTTATTAATATTCCATTCTATTTTACCTGAAAGTGTACTCCGGTCAACATGAATATTTTATTCTATTTTACTTAACAGTGTACTTGGGTCAACGAGAATTCTAGTTTACTTGAAAGTGTACTCCGGTCAAAATGAATATTTTAGTCTATTTTACTTGACAGTGTACTCCGGTCAACATGAATATTTTAGTATATTTTACTTGACAGTGTACTCCGGTCAACTTGAATATTTTAGTCTATTTTACTTGAAAGTGTACTCCGGTCAACATGAATATTTTAGTCTATTTTACTTGACAGTGTACTCCGGTCAATATGAATTTTTTTTTTTACTTTACTTGACAGTGTACTCTGGTCAATATGAATATTTTAGTCTACTTTACTTGACAGTGTACTCCGGTCAACATGAATATTTTAGTCTATTTTACTTGACAGTGTACTCCGGTCAACATGAATATTTTAGTCTATTTTACTTGACAGTGTACTCCGTCAACATTAATATTTTATTCTATTTTACTTGACAGTGTACTCCGGTCAACATTAATATTTTAGTCTATTTTACTTGACAGTGTACTCCGGTCAACAAGAATATTTTAGTCTATTTTACTTGACAGTGTACTCCGGTCAATATGAATATTTTATTCTATTTTACTTGAAAGTGTACTCCGGTCAACATGAATATTTTATTCTACTTTACTTGACAGTGTACTCCGGTCAATATGAATATTTTAGTCTATTTTACTTAAAAGTGTACCCGGTCAACATGAATATTTTATTCTTCTTTGCTTGACAGATTACTCCTGTTAACTCGAATATTATATTTCACTTGACAGTATACTCCGGTCAACATGAATATTTTAGTCTATTTTACTTGACAGTGTATATCGGTCAACATTAATATTTTATTCTATTTTACTTGACAGTGTACTCCGGTCAACAAGAATATTTTAGTCTATTTTACTTGAAAGTGTACTCCGGTCAACATGCATATTTTATTCTACTTTACTTGACAGTGTACTCCAGTCAATATGAATATTTTAGTCTATTTTACTTGAAAGTGTACCTGGTCAACATAAATATTTTATTCTACTTTGCTTGACAGATTACTCCTGTTAACTCGAATTTTATATTTCACTTGACAGTGTACTCCGGTCAACATGAATATTTTAGTCTATTTTACTTGACAGTGTAATCTGGTCAACATTAATATTTTATTCTATTTTACTTGACAGTGTATTTCGGTCAATATGAATATTTTAGTCTATTTTACTTGAAAGTTTACTCCGGTCAACATGAATATTTTATTCTGCTTTACTTGACAGTGTACTCCGGTCAATATGAATATTTTAGTCTATTTTACTTGAAAGTGTACCCGGTCAACATGAATATTTTATTCTATCTTACTTGACAGTATACTCCGATCAACATGAATATTTTATTCTACTTTACTTGACACAGTGCTCCGGTCAACATTAATATTCTATAATATTTTATTTAAAAGTGTACTCCGGGCAACATGAATATTATATTTACTTGACAGTGTACTCCTTTTAACGTGAATATGTTATTCCATTTCAGTTTACCCTATACCCTTGTTAACGTCCATATTATATTATATTTGACCCTATACTCCTGTTAACGTCCATAGTCTAGCCAATTGACAGTGTCCCAGCCCGGTAAATGACCCTATACTCCTGTTAACGTTTATATTGTATTATGTTTGACCCTATACTCCTGTTAACGTCTATATTCCATTCTGTTTGACATTGTACTCCTGTTAACGTCTATATTCTATTTTATTTGACAGTGGTCCACCCCGGTTAATGACACAATATTCTTGTTAACATCTATATTATATTCTATTTGACCATATACTCCTGATAACGTATATATTCTATTCATTTGACAGTGTCTCTACCCGGTAAATGACTCTGTACTCCTGTTAACGTCTATATGCTATTCTATTTGACCCTATACTCCTGTTAACGTCTATGTTCTATTCTATTTGACAGTGTCCCATCCCGGTAAATGACCCTATACTCCTGTTAACGTCTATATTATATTCATTTGACAGTCTCCAACCCCGGTAAATGACATAATACTCCTGTTAACGTCTATATTCTATTCTATTTGACCCTATACTCCTGTTAACGTCTATATTCTATTCATTTGACATTGTCTTTCCCCGGTAAATGACCCTATACTCCTGTTAACGTCTATATTCTATACCTTATATACCTTATATCTATGTTAACGTCCTTATTCTATTCATTTGACAGTGTCCCAGCCCGGTAAATGACACCATACTCCTGTTAACGTCTATATTCTATTCTATTTGACCCTATACTCCTGTTAACGTCTATATTATATTCTATTTGACCCTATGTTTATGTAAACGTCTATGTTCTATTCTATTTGACCCCATACTCCTGTTTGCGTCTATATTCTAATCTATTTGACAGTGTCCCACCACGGTAAATAACACCATACTCATGTTTACGTCTATATTCTATTCTATTTGACCCTATACTCCCGTTAACGTATATATTCTATTCTATTTGACCCTATAGTTATGTTAACGTCCTTATTCTATTCATTTGACAGTGTCCCAGCCCGGTAAATGACACCATACTCCTGTTAACGTCTATATTCTATTCTTTTTGACAGTGTCCCACCCCGGTAAATGACACCATAAACACATCGTTTGGTACACGAGTACATAGTAACCCTGGGGATATGAAGGATAATGATTGTGATGGTAGGGTCGACGAAGAGGCGAACAATGGCATTGGTAAGATCTTGTTAATCGTGCAGCAACACCCTAACATCCGGGTTAGTACAACGCTATTATCCACACGTGTAATTACTACGCTGAAGATTGATTTCACGGAACACCGCTATTATACACACGTGTGATTACTACGCTGAAGATTGATTTCACGAAGCACCGCTATTTACCACACGTGTGATTACTACGCTGAAGATTGATTTCACGGAGCACCGCTATTATCCACAAGTGTGATTACTACACTGAAGATTTATTTCACGGAGCACCGCTATTATCTACAAGTGTAGTTATTACGCTGAAGATTGATTTCACGGAGCACCGGTCAATGGATATTAATATTAAAATAGCCGAGTGTCGGGTTTTCGAATGACATACCTCGCAATTATATACTGCATACTAGTAATTGAGTCCTCCCGCGAGAAAACCAACATTGTATACTCTGCGTAAAGTATCGACCCGGATCAGCCTAAGTATGCCGCGCAGCCTTACTCGGATAGACACTTTTCGCCTCCTGTGGTTTTTCTGTTTTAGGAATCATTACTTTATACCTCTATTATCCTGAGACGGAATGTGTCGATCCGGATCAGTCTGCGCGGAAAATGTTGGCTCATATACTGCATTCTAGTCAAGTCAAATATATATTGATAATTAAGGCCTCTGGCTTAAATCATTGTGTTATACATTCATAATAATGCTGTGTCCCCTATTATCATATATGAATATTCAAATTTATATCAAAGACATGAACTAGAAAAAAACAAATATTCTTTAGAATCGTCGCAGAATCAGAGTTCATCAGAAAATAAAAGTCGTCTAAAGATGCTTCCTTTTTATATTCAATTCAATTCAATATATGTTATTGCATAAAACAACAAACAAACAGTATGTTTATAAAAAAATAAAGAAATAATAAAAAGTACAAACGGAGAAATGGATTTTCCTGAAGAATTTGCAATAATTTAACATTGTTAGTGTTCATGCTAAAATTGCTCTATCATAGAAATATGATGTTAAAACTTTGACATTAGAACGGTTATCAAAGCTGGACCATCACATCATTAGGTGTAATAACCCAGCATTGCTACCGTTCTCTATGTTTCATTGCAACGAATACATATTTGGATCAACTATTTATAATTTTCGTAGAAATTGGAGACATTAATGCATTAAATTTAAGTAAACTTAGCCAATGATTATAATATTTTTTTAAATATCTCTTGCGTATTTCATAATATTTTGGCACACTAATAAGAAATGATATTCTGATTCAATGACGTTCATGTTGCAGTGTGTGCATATTCTCTCGGATCTAGGAATGTTCAAATATCTGCCTGATTCAATTTACTGATTGTGACATGATAAACGTAACTTTGTCAGAGATATTCGATATTTGTTTACGTTTATACATGACAGATATAATTCAATGTTTAAACATACATTTCCTTTTTCATATTAACTTAAGATAAATTACTCACGCACACGAGAATATTTTAGACAACGGAAGAAAGCATGATATAGTCACAGTAAATTACCTCTTTGTTGGTACTTGACTGACAATATACGCATATTCTCCCAATTTTAATACCCAACCTATGGTTTAAACATCTAGATTTAGAAAAAGCTCTTTTATATTTATATTTATATGGTAGATCTAATAATAAGTATTTTTCAACATGAAGCAATGATTTTAAATTCTTATAGTGGTGACATCGACTAGATAAATCAATTTATTCAATGCTAAACGATGAGATACTGAGTTCTATCAGTGAGATATAATCCATATCACCAACACTGTCAGTGATATAGGTATGACGTCATTTTCCTAGTTTTCGGTCATGTTATACTACACACGTTATATATATATAAAGAAATACGTAATGGGTATATTTTTAAATTGGATACAAGCGTTGTCATGTGATAAAAACATTATCTTATCTATGCCCATGTATAATTCCGTATTCCATAAATTTAACAAATCGGACTTATTGTCATTGTCTGACATTGTGAAGTAAACAAATACATTCACACAGATTGGTCCGCATGTGAACAGGTGCTGTTTGTTTTGAGTGGATATGGAATATATTTCAACTCGAAGTGATACAATTTAAACATTTCCACTCGCGCTACGCGATGAGATATATTTCATATCTACTCAAAATGAACAAATATTCTCTATATCACTATGCCAATCCTGCGAAAAGTTATCAATTAATCTCTACTTTAATAAATTGACAAAATGAGGAACGTTACCAATTTCTTGTTATATCCAAGAAAATCCAAATCCATATATAAATAGTAATTATTTAACTTTTGAAGCCCAATTCATGCTGCCATTGTCTTCATGACGTTTCAACATTTATAACATTGCTTAGGATATATATCAAAGCTTACACCAATATTTTATACAGTTAGTCATATAAACAAATACAAATAGGTAACCTTCCACATTCGCCTAAGACAACATAATTATTGGTAGTCCGATATACCCCTATGATTCTTTTACAAAAATCAAGGTGAACAGTTTCTAGAGTAACATAGTATTGGTTTTATTATTGAATCAAATAGTTTAAAATACTCATTAGTTGGGAAATATCCAAATGTTTTTTCATACTGCTTGATAGTTAAAATAGCTTTGTAGGCTTGAATGGCAAGTTTTTCATTGGTAGATGACAAAGACTACTTAGAAACAACATTAAAAGGTATACCACCGAAATACCATTTCTCGTTGTTCCTTAAATTAGCTCCATTTCTATAAAACAATAAATCTCAGTTTTATTTAAATAACTTCCATTCCAGTGTTATTACAAAAAAGATTTCATAATATTCAGTTGTTGCTGTAATTTAATTACCGTTTCAACACAGTTGGCGATGTCGTCTGCAAACATGAGACAACAAATGTCCGGTATGTCTTCCGTATTGAAGATTCCGGAACCATACGACTGTCGAAGTAAGAGAGACAACACGTTTATAAATAAAATAACGATTGTTGTTCTCGTTACGTTAAAAGCATGTCTCTTGTATCATTTTAGACGACGATGTTGATGGTTTAATTGACGAAGATCTTGCACCACATGCTGTGCCCACTAGTTCACGTAAGTCACAACCCATGTCAATACGTTTTTGGATTACAATCATATGTAGTGAATGCTTATTCTTTACAGAAAACAAGCTTTCATCTCAATATAAAAATAAATATATAAATAAAAATTCACGTCGGTTAACTGCCTCCTGAATACTTTATAACTACTCTCGGAAAGATCCAAAAGACCGATCCCGCTCTGACTCGAACATGTGACTATTGTACGAGAGACGAATTAACCACTGTCTGCCACTTTCACTACCATCACCATCCGCATCATCATTAAAGTTATTAATGTTATTTCTGTCATTATCAAACCATTTTACACAGGATCATTATTACTACCATTATTTGTGTCACTACCATAATGATACCATCTAACACATGCTCATCAATATTACCATTATTTGTGTCACCACCATAATGATACCATCTTACACAAGATCATTATTATTACCATTATTTGTGTCACTACCATAATGATACCATTTTACACCAGCTCATTATTATTATCATTATTTGTGTCACTACCATAATGATACCATCTTACACAAGCTCATTATTGTTACCTTTATTTTTGTAATGACCATTACCATACCATCGTATTCATTATCATTGGTGTTACAGTTACTGAAGTGTCTACTGGTATTATCATACAATCTTACGAATCAACATTAGTTTTACAGTTATTAGAGTGTTTACTGGTTTTATCATACAATCTTACGTATCAACATTAGTTTTACAGTTATTAGAGTGTTTACTGGTTTTATCATACAATCTTACGTATCAACATTAATTTTACAGTTAGTTAAGTGTCTAATGTAATTATTATACAATCTTACGGATAAACATTAGCTTTACAGTTATTAGAGTGTTTACTGTCATTATCATACAATCTTACGGATAAACATTAGCTTTACAGTTATTAGAGTGTTTACTGTCATTATCATACAATCTTACACATCAACATTAACTGTACAGTTATAAGAGTGTATAATGTCATTAATATACAATCTTACTCATAAACATTAATTTTACAGTTGTTTGAGTGTCTACTGTCATTATTATACAATCTTACGGATACACATTAGCTTTACAGTTATTAGAGTGTATATTGTCATTATCATACCATCTTATCATTAGCTTTACAGTTATTAGAGTGTTTACTGTCATAATCATAACATCGTATCATTAACTTTACAGTTATTATAGTCTCGAATGTCATTATCATATCATCGTATCATTAGTTTTACAGTTATTAGAGTGTTTACTGTCATGTTCATATCATCGTATCATTAACTTTACAGTTATTAGAGTGTCGACTGTCATTATCACATCATCGTATCATTAGCTTTACAGTTATTAAAGTGTCGACTGTCATTTTCAAATCATCGTATCATTAGCTTCACAGTTATTAGGGTGTCGACTGTCATTAGCATATCATCGTATCATTAGCTTTACAGTTATTAGAGTGTTTACTCTCATTTTCATATCATCGTATCATTAGCTTTATACTTATCATAGTGTTTACTGTCATTATCATACCGTCTTATGCATCAACTTTAGCCTTACAGTTATTGGAGTGTCTACTGTCATTATTATACCATCTTACGCATCAACATTAGATTTACAGTTATTAAAGTGTCTACTGTCTTTCTCATACCATATTATCGACTGTCATTGTCATAAATCTTACGCATCAACATTAGTTTTACAGTTACTAGAGTGTCTAATGTCATTATTATACCATTTTACGCATTACAATTAGCTTTACAGATATTAGAATGTCTAATGTCATTATTATACAATCTTACGCATCAACATTAGCTTTACAGTTATTAGAGTTTCTAATGTCATTAGCATATCATCGTATCATTAGCTTTACAGTTATTAGAGTGTTTACTCTCATTTTCATATCATCGTATCATTAGCTTTATACTTATCATAGTGTTTACTGTCATTATCATACCGTCTTATGCATCAACTTTAGCCTTACAGTTATTGGAGTGTCTACTGTCATTATTATACCATCTTACGCATCAACATTAGATTTACAGTTATTAAAGTGTCTACTGTCTTTCTCATACCATATTATCGACTGTCATTGTCATACAATCTTACGCATCAACATTAGTTTTACAGTTACTAGAGTGTCTAATGTCATTATTATACCATTTTACGCATTACAATTAGCTTTACAGATATTAGAATGTCTAATGTCATTATTATACAATCTTACGCATCAACATTAGCTTTACAGTTATTAGAGTTTCTAATGTAATTATCATACCATAGTACGCATCAACATTATTTGTTCAGTTATTAGAGTGTCTAATGTTATTATCATACCAATCAACATTAGTTTTACAGAAATTAGAGTGTCTAATGTCATTATTATACAATATTACGTATCAACATTAGTTGTTCAGTTATTAGAGTGTCTAATGTCATCAACATTAGTTTTACAGTTATTGGAGTGTCTAATGTCATTATTATACATTATTACGCATCAACATTAGATTTACAGTTATTAGAGTGTCTAATGTCATTATCATACCATATTACGCATCAATATTAGTTGTTCAGTTATTGGCGTATCTAATGTCATTATCATACCATCTTACGTACCAAAATTAGCTTTACAGTTATTAGAGTGTCTACTGTCATTTTTACAGATAATAGTGTATCTAATGTCATTATCATACCATCTTACGCGCATCAACATTAGTTTTACAGATATTAGAGTGTCTAATGTCATTATCATACCGTCTTATGCATCAACATTAGCCTTATAGTTATTGGAGTATCTACTGTCATTATTATACCATTGTACGTATCAACATTAGTTTTAAAGTTACTAGAGTGTCTAATGTCATTATTATATCATTTTACGCATCAACATTAGTTGTTCAGTTATTAGAGTGTCTGATGTCATTATCATACCATCTTACGCATCAACATTAGTTGTACAGATATTAGAGTGTCGACTGTCATTGTCATACAATCTTACGCATCAACATTAGTTTTACAGTTATTAGAGTGTATAATGTCATTATTATACCATTTTACGCATTATCATTAGTTTTACAGTTATTAGAGTGTCTTATGTCATTATTGTAGCATTTTACGCATCAACATTAGCTGTTCAGTTATTAGAGTGTCTAATGACATTATCATACCATCTTACGCATCAACATTAGTTTTACAGATATTAGAGTGTCTAATGTCATTATTATACAATCTTACGCATCAACATTAGCTTTACAGTTATTAGAGTGTCTAATGTCATTATCATACCATAGTACGCATCAACATTAGTTGTTCAGTTAATAGAGTGTCTAATGTCATTATCATACCATCTTACGCATCAACTTTAGTTTTACAGATATTAGAGTGTGTAATGACATTATTATACAATCTTACGCATCAACATTAGTGTTACAGTTATTAGAGTGTCTAATGTCATTATTATACAATCTTATTATTATTACAGATGAGGCTCGTACGGGTATTTACGTCAACTCCCTGAAGGTGTCAGACAACGCAGCGTTTTCGACCAGCGGTGGCGGGCTTGTCTTCGACCTTATTACAAACGGGTATATATTGCATCTATATTGTCTGGATATTTTGAACTCTCAATAGCTGTTTGTGTCTGTCAGGCTTTTGCGTAGGCGACCATTATCAGTATACACGCATTATCGTTGTTCAATCGCTATACATGTAGTATTGGTGTTCAATTGGTATACATGCATTATCGGTGTGGAATAAGTATACGTATATATAGGTGTTCAGATGTTATACACTCATTATCGGTGTTCAAACGATATACACGTTTAATCGGTGTTCAATCGGTATACAACGCATTATCGGTGTTTTATCAGTATTCACACATTATCGGTGTTCAATAAGTATACGCACATATCGGTGTTCAATCGGTATACAACGCATTATCGTTGTTCAAACGGTATACACGTTCAATCTGTATTCAATCGGTATACACGCAATATCACGAGCGCCTACCATATAAATCCTCTCTTGCCAAACAATTGATAACTCAAGATCAGTACTCTGACCGACTCTGACTTGTAAAATGGTCGAAACAATACGCAGAATAAACTGTGTTATTTGTGTAAGACCAGGATATATTTCTTGTCAAACAGTGTTTGATCCAAGTTGAACTGCACCGCTTTACAAGGTTCTTCTTCTTCATCATTGCGTTCACGCCTGTTTATAATATAACCACGACCACGTCGTGGAAGACAGTGGTGCAGAGGTAGAGCGTCGGCCTCTCGTATCAAAGGTCCTTGGTTCGACTTTGGGATTTTGCCACGCCAACGGCTCCAGTACTGATTAAGTCTCCAGGAAGCAGACATCGAGCGTGATTAATCTAAGCTGAAAACTTGTTTCGTAATCGATGTAAACTAAATAAGTTTCATCTCTATTTCGTCATCTGTCTGTCCGTGCACGTGTCTGTCCCTCTGTATGTTCGTGTGTTCGTCACGCTTTTTCACTTACTGGCAAATTGGAAGACGAGACATGTGATTGTTTTTTTAACACAGTTGTCTGTATTTCCAGGTGTTCCGTTCGAGCTGCCAACTCCAAAATAAAAATCGATCCCTTCACTTGGAACAAGAACGTTGGGTTCAACTACGACACTCTTCACGTTATTGATACCCCGCCATTCTCCGCGTTCTTCATCCGTACGCCCAGGGTGTATTTCTTAGTCGAAATTGGATTCTGTTTCGGTAACCTAGCGGGGTCGAAATGTGAAAATGTGAGTATTGTTTAGGGATCTGAAAAAGAAGATGTGATTAGTTAATGTTGGGTCTGAAGATATATGTAGTGCATAAGGGGTCCGAATATGGAAATAGTATTTGTTTATGTGGAACTGAACGTGAAAACATGAGTAGGTTTTGGGATCTGAATGTGGAAATATTGTTTGTTCATGTGGAACTGAACGTGAAAAAATGAGTAAGTTTTGCGGGTCTGAATGTGGAAATATTGTCTGTTCATGTGGGATTGAATGTGAAAACATGAGTAGGTTTTGAGGGTCTGAATTATTTCATTTGATAATTCACGATTTGGGAAATGTAAGTGAATATTTGTGAACATTATTTTGAGTATGAGTGAGAACATATTAGTAGTTCTCGCGAATCGGTCTACACTTACTGTATTCCTATACGGATTTTAACGCATCACTAGAAGTCTAGCCACACCAGCATAGTATAACGCGAAGTAATCTTTACACGATCCTGTTACGAAGAATAGAATAATTAAGAGCCAAACTCGCTCGATGCAACCCATCTATGACTCAACACTTTTGACCTGATCAACACCTTTGTTAAAAAACATGTGTATGTTTACAACGTGCTGGCACCTCAATCGACTGTATTGTTTCTCCGTTTGTTTTGTATTTTCACGAAAACGAAAATAAATTGTTGGTGGAATTACACTAATGCCATAATAATATTCATCTTAGTTAAACTGAAATGATTGTTGATATGTCTATGGTATTCATTTTAAATACTAATTATGCTATGTGTTTAAAGTGTCAACGAATATTGATACAACAGAACGGGAATTCAATTCAATGCATGTAGTAGAATACGGGTTCTGTATTATTTATATTTGATTTGCAGTCGTGCCAGCCGTCAAGCGGACGAAAACGTCGTCAAGCAGAAGACATAATCAGCTTGGAAGCGGAAATCGACGTTACCGGTATAGACGAAGATGGTGATTCGGTGAATACCGGTACGATCCCGTGCATTTATTTATGAGAATGTCGCCAAGTACCTGAGAGTAATGGAAACACTCGTTACGAGTTCTTGTCGCATGTGATATAACTGAATCAGAAATACCATTGAGCGCTTCAATCAATTAATCAATTATTGTTATCCAGTAAGAATGTGTCTATTTCATGTGATATAACTGAAATACCATTGAACGCTTCAATCAAATAATCAATTAATGATATCCAGTAAGGATTTGTCTATTTCATGTGATATAACCGAAATACCGTTGACTGACACATTTGAGTGCTGCACGCGTGTCCCTTGGAACGCTCTCTTTGTTTTGTTTCCAGTTGCTGGCTATAAACGCTTATATTTCAATACTATTTCTTTCAGCCGATGAGAGGTCATGCACAATGAACAAGCTCTACTGGATACCGGCGATATTGGTCCTGTTGACGATTTTTGTGGAAGCCGTCATGATAATCCTACTACTGCTACATCGATCTGCTTTGAAGAAAGACGCTTAGACATTACTTATATCTAACCTTTCAAATGTAATATTCTGAGACAACCCGACCATCAAAAACACGGACTAGTTCACAGTATTTACTGTGATTTCAAAGGAACGCTCTAACGATGCTTTCACTAAATACTAAATAATTAAACCATGCTTGGAATAGTTGTAAATTTGATAATATCTAGAAACGATTTGTTTCTACGTGAACAAGGAGAACAATGAAATGTAACCCTCAAACTGTTTTACGTTATTCCGATTTATAATCGGTAAACTAACCCAATCATAATAACTGTACACACTAGTGAACAGTTTAACTTATGTCTTCCGCATTTTTAATTTTCTGAATTACTGGCGTTATGTAAAGATGTGACTTTAAGCAACAGGTTTCTTTGTCATAGTCGGAAAACTGTTCACTTTAATCTCGAAACTGTAGCGTTGTGCACTTTTAACCCTGGCATGTAAAACTTGCCATTTTACATTTTAACTACATAACGGACCATGACCGTGGACATGCCGGAGTGATCAGACATTTACCTCTACTTCAACATCCATTTTCTTTCAAAAATAGACGGGATCCCTTTCCATTTCGGATACATCCACCATTCAATATCCAGATTTTAAAATAATAATTTTTCAATTATTGTATTGTCTCAACCATTTGTTTATGTTTATTGTGAATATCAGCCATGAGCTGTTTATGCTTAAATTGAAAATAAATAATAATATCTGTTTATCTGTAAAATAATTTGTAATAGTGTTTCACAGTTTTCAACAATATTTCAATTACTAGTATACATGATGTTGAATGATTTGCAATTGTTTCCAGATAAGAGCACTTTTGGGCCAAGTCGATCAAAAATAGTTAGGTTTTAATATTGTATGGCTAAACCAAGGTGTCGAAAATGTGAAATTATTTCTGTCTACTTTAAACAAAGACTTAATGATAATTATTTTCAGATATCGAATGCTGATCTTGTGTTACCAGTACTATCCTACGCAGCTGAGGCTTGGGGCTACCACTCTATTCCTTATGTTGAAATTATTTGTTTATAAATTTTGCCGTCGAATATTGTATGTAAAACAGTCTACCAATCTAAATGAACTATATCGAGAATTAGGTCGTGTGCCAATGTACGTTTATAGAAAACTTATAATGACTAAATACTAACTATGCGTGAACATAGTATTCTTTTTAAAGTTTACAATATGTTAAAAATAGACGCCGACAACACTAATACGTATAATAAAAAGAATTGGGCATATCATATTAAAACAAATCTAGAAAAAATAGGACTTTCAAACGTATGGGAAAACCAATATACCATGCATATAAATTACAAATATATTAAGCAAAGTATAACCGATGGTTACCAACAACACTGGTATACTGAAACTAACAACTCTGCACGACTTGAAAAATATTGTTTATTTAAACATTCTTTCGACCAGGAAAACTATCTTGAACTCATTAAAGAACACAAATATAGAATTGCTTTTACCAAATTTCCCACTTCGTCCCATGAATTAAACATTGAAAGTGGACGTTATAACAATATTTCAAGAAATGAAAGATACTGTGTAAATTGTACCTCTAAATTAATTGAAAATTAATATCATTTTTTACTAATTTGTTCCAAATATTCTGATCTAAGATCTAAATACATCAAATGATATTATTATACGTGGCCAACTCAACAAAAAATCAACAATCTGATGACATCAAACTTTTAATTGTGATAAATAATCTAGCAAAGTATATATTTTATGCTAATAAGATAAGACCGTGTGTATAATAATACCAAATGCATTATTGGGGGCTTGTATGCGGAGGATTGTATATTCGACTTGTTACAAGATGATAATGTGGTCTTTCGAGTACGAGCGGCGTTAAGTATACTGCTTTTCTTTACCGTCACAATTGTGTTCGACTAAAATGATTTTTAAATTCATTTACAAAATGTAGTTTACTGGTATCAGAACGCATGCACGTGCGAACTTCTTTCTGTGGACATTGTTCAACCAGATCCCACAACATTCTAATGCAGTTGCGTGGTCTTTGCACATGTATGAAACAGCCAGCTTAAAGTGCAGAACTCGATCAGACTGTATAGATATATGAAGCCTACTCTTGGCCTGCATATTGCGCGAGGGATATTCTAATCGACTTAACGCGGTGAATGGGTCAGATAGGGACACATGTGTGGGTTAAATGTATATGTTATGCTCTTTTGTAAATACACATTCCCTTAATTATGTTAATATGTATTTTGTCACATTTTGTGGGTATATATATCAATGCCCTACAAATCTAAATTCTTACACACTTTTGAGAACATTATGAGCATAGATGATTAAGTAATTAACTCTTTCGTTGCCGTATTTCTAAATCAGACTCTTCCAAATATGTAATTCTCTTCTGTTAATCCATAAGCTCTTAGTTATGTTAATCTGTTTGTCTTTGCTATAAAACAATTATGTTTTAATGTAATAACATATATGAATGATTTACAATCATCTTCAAGATCTAGAACATATAGGCTTTTTCTGATTTCGTTTTCGAACCATATTTACATTCAATAAAAATAGATAAATTTAGAATAGCTCTTACAGGACTTCGTGTTTCTGCACATAGATTAGAAATTGAAGCTGGAAGATGGCACAAACCAAACATAATACCTTATAATGAAAGAAATTGTAAATTAAGTAAAAACTATCGAAGATGAAATGCACTTTTTGTTAGAATGTCCAATGTTTTCTGATATACGAATGTTATATATTAAAAAATATTATTGGAAACATCTAAGTATGATAACATTTATTGAATTACTTGTAGTTGAAAATTTGGCCATATTTGTTTACAAGGGTTTTGAAATAAGAAATGAAAATAATTATGTAGATTAATTATGTTTCAGTTGCATCCTTATAATGAAAATCAATGTGAAAATTGCGAAAATGCCCACATTGAGCAACTTTGCCACCTTCTTCAATGATTTTTGATTGATTTTCTAAGTTTTTCCTTCTCTCAAATGACTGATATACATACGATATTAATCCTACAAATTTGTTATAACAACACTACATTTTGTAAAGCCGTTTGTCATTCAAACGGGTTGAAATATGTTTTCTTTCAAGAATATATCCAAACATTTATTTTTGATAGTCTGCCATTCGACTTTGTTAAAACAAAAATGTAATATGAATGTGGTATTTTGGGCAAATTGCCCTTTTTCCTGAATAAAATATATCTATCCATCTATTATCAAGAT
This sequence comes from Serripes groenlandicus, assembly GCA_031761405.1. NCBI lineage: Eukaryota > Metazoa > Mollusca > Bivalvia > Cardiida > Cardiidae > Serripes > Serripes groenlandicus. The sequence continues at coordinate 16,110,470 of JASEVX010000016.1, forward strand.
CTTCCCTTGATACATAATTGGTACCAATTCTATTATATCTACTAATTTTCGAGTAAAATGGTCCGCATCCTGCATTCAGGAGTCTGCGGGCTATTCATTTTCACGAATCATGTTGTTTGATTTGCGATCTATACCACTGTTAATGGTATTTCATATCTACTTCCCTGCATGCATAGTATATTCATTACATCCGGTATATCTTTTAGCGCAAATGGCAATAGTAAGGTTTTAGTATACATTACAGATTCAGGTCAGACAGCTTTGAAGGAAATTTGTTAATCAAAGTACTGAAAGTAAAATTGTGATCGGTTAAGAGGAGATGCAGAAGTGTATATAAAAATGTTTTTATAAACAAAATCCAACCATGACAGACAAGTAATGATACATCAGGCCAGAATGAAATATTTTCAAGATCATAAATGTTCATGGTCTTGTGCTAATTAATTGACCCCAATCCCGAATATATCATGCGTTACACATTGTACCTTTTTTAATGATCATATTAAAACAAGGGCTCTATGGAAATCCCACCATAAACATTCATGACAATACAGTGTCTTCCTATATATTGACTGTACTGAACCAAAATAAGCATTCATAGTATGCAATCTATTAATGTTTACAATGATAACAATAAACTTAGAAGTTTATTTTACCAAAACAGTTGTGTTTCGAATGATTTTCAGGTTGTTCATCTCCAGTATTATACCTGATGGAAAATGTGTATAAGATAAACGGATTAATATAAAAAGGCCTGAACCAAAAACAATGTAATAATGTACAAAAGAGTGTTGCATATCCAGAACAGAAGACATGCGTGGCCTTGACTCGGTCAAGTATCAATAAAGGACATTTGTTACAATACTAAATCATTGAACAGTTTGTAAGAGGTCGACGAATGTAGCATTCCCTTTAAGTTTGGTTGATATCAGTCCAAGGGTTGATATCAGTCCAATGGTTGATATCAGTCCAATGGTTGATATCAGTCCGATGGTTGATATCAGTCCAATGGTTTCGTAGCTAAAAGTACAATGGTTGATATCAGTCCAATGGTTGATATCAGTTCAATGGTTGATAACAGTCCAATGGTTGATATCAGTCCAATGGTTGATATCAGTCCAATGGTTGATATCAGTCCAATGGTTTTGGAGCTAAAAGTACAATGGTTGATATCAGTCCGATTGTTGATAACAGTCCAATGGTTGATATCAGTCCAATGGTTTATATCAGTCCAATGGTTGATATCAGTCCAATGGTTTCGGAGCTAAAAGTACAATGGTTGATATCAGTCCAATTGTTGATAACAGTCCAATGGTTGATATCAGTCCAATGGTTGATATCAGTCCGATGGTTTCGGAGCTAAAAGTACAATGTTTGATATCAGTACAATGGTTGATATCAGTCCAATGGTTGATAGCAATACACTGGTTGATATCAGTCTAATGGTTTCGGAGCTAAAAGTCCAATGGTTGATATCAGTCCAATGGTTGATATCAGTCCAATGGTTTCGGAGCTAGAAGTCCATTTCACCCCTACTCCAGCTCCGAAACCATAACACTTTTAAAAAGTTCTCCATGCTCAAATTTAGCACCGAGTACGAAAAGTTGGAACTATAATACTTTTGGAGAACGTTTCGCTGAGAATGGGTTGAACCATTCTCAGTGAAATGTACTCCATGTTCAAGTGACTAAATTGACTGCAATTGGCAGCCATTCTTTCCTTGCTAGAAATAAAAAATAACTAAAATATGCAGGGAAATCTTCAACATTTCGACTAAAAGGGCGTAATAATTTGTTAAAAATTTGATTGACTACAAAATGGTACAATATCAACACTTGTCTCCAAACAAATTGTTGTTGTTTGTTCGTGACAAGGTCTGCGGTGGAGGAAATGTGAATTTACGCGTTTGTATTTCTTACAAAATCGACAAATAATGACATCTAGAGAACACACCATTGTAATAGGTTGTAGTACAATCATGTATCTAAAAACGAGATTCGTTTCGATGGAACAATTATCTAGGGAAACGGCTTGCCGAACGATGATAGGTGATGTTTAACAAATTCTGAAAATTAGTCTTGACTGATGTGAATTGCAATGCGGCATGGTGCGAGTCAGACCCTGTTGCAAAGGTAAATAACGTTGTAAGTAAATATTCATGTCTATCTGTTCCTCGATTGAGCCGCTGTTTTATTTCTACCGCTGACGATTACGGGAACGAAACATGGTCTCAAAGCTAACTCAATCTCAGGACGTGTTTTCGCTCAAAACATCATGCTATTAAAACATTACGCAGCGTACACAATGTTGGTTTTACCGCGGAACGGCTCATATGTATCTATGAGCTTTGCTCCAATATAATCACCCTCAGAGTTAGTATCACACATGAATATGAAGATTTGCACGTGCACCAGATTAAATTGTCAATGTGCACGTGCATATATGTACCAACAGATTTATTTGTCAATGTGCAACACCTGACAGACATTTCTTGACACAGATTTAGATGAATGATATGCAGATGCACAGTTGAAATGTTTTTGTATAACTAATTCAATTCATGTGTCTATTCCTGTAAACATATTTTCAATTATTGTTTTGTTATTTTATTTGCAGGCTGATACGATGGGGGTATAGATCTGAAACAAGGGAGCAGACCAATGCTGATCTGACCAAAGCTGTCTTTCAAGCATATTTTCCAGTTATAAACATTATATGTACACAGTCTAGCTAACACTAACAATTTCAATTAACATTATCCAACATACATGTACACCATATATGCAGCACACAATTGTGAAAACATTTAGGCAAAAATATTGAATATCTCTATAAATGAAAGTATATACTTATTGTTGCAAAATGAGAAATTGATCTTCATGGCCAAATCTCCTTTTGCCACACAATTTTAAAAAAGTCATCTGCTGCTAAGGTGTCAGAAAGCTGCTGTAGTTGGGAATAGGTTAACAGAAATAATTGTTGACACTTCAGAATTTTAAGTTCTGTTTAAGTATGAAGAACTGAAGATAATATGAATATGACCCACCTGCATTTAGATTAAAAGCAGTTTTTTTTAGAGCGCTTATGTAATTTACCAGCATTGAATTCCTCCAATCGCTCTTTGTGTAGTACAACATATCATCTATATCAAGCACAGAGTTCTGGAGATGTCTTCACTTTGTATATGTTATATGAATGGTAATAGAAGTATCTCTGAAACAAAGTGGTTAGTACATAACATTGTGGACATAAAGTTGTACAGCTTTTCTTTTTCTCAGATAAACAACCTTGAGCCTGAAGTAACATATATGACTGTGTGGAATTGGGTTATATTTTAATATTTATAAGTGACTTTACTTGATCAATAGTGTTATAAATATTATTTATAGCATCTATGACATAGCTTAAAACATACACTTGGTTTAAATGAGTCACTATTCCATGCTTTATGCTAATACTTCAAACCAAAATATCCATAAAATCTATTGAGATGGTCTTGTTCACTGACAGACATTCAGTTTTGCATGTGCAGCTTTTGTATATCTACAATTATCTCAGAGTTTCGAAAGTCAGGTTAAATGTTCCCCACCCCTGTACCACTCTGTCTTCGTACAGTTAGTTTCGTTAAGCGCCATTGACCTTCAATATTTGTTCACATCGAATTTTGTTTGAAAATCGATTTGTTTTTGTTATCGGTAAGTCTTAGTTTTCTTGCACTTGGATTGTTCAGACACACGAATCATTGTGAATGTTCTATAGTTATTGATATGTTAATAGTTCGAGTAGTGATAATCAAAGGATTGTATTAATTAATATTTAAAGGGATGCCCTTTGTAACAAAGTAATAACTCATAATACATTTCAACTTGTTTATTACGAGAAGTACATGTCCCAAAAGCCGGCCAAACAGTGGCTCCCTCATACGTACACGTCCCAGACACACGTCCACCAAAATGACTATCGCTCATATGATGTCAGTCGTTTTTATACTAAACGTCATAACTGCCTTAGGGAAGTTAGTCCATTAATTATTGGTCAGATGTAATCAACCATATCAATCTGTGTACAGGTTAATTGCGCCTGTCAAAATGTACAATGCAGTTAGAGAAAGCTAACCGTGTCACAGAGAAAGCTAGTTGATTACATCTGTACACCTGTTGACAAGTTGCAACTGTATCTTGTTAAGAGAAATCGCACATGCGTATCAACTATCTTTGGAAGTCATAATGGTACTAGTAGAAAACCAGTTTGTCACATGTTATCCACCTTTCCACAACATTATGTATCTGTTAGATCTATAAAGACTGGTGTGTATTAAAGGGGTTGATCAAATAAACATGACTGAAATTTTGAAAAATCATATTTGATTGAGGGATTTGTTTCTGATGATAAAGCTTACGTAACAGGATAAATATATTGTTATCCTCAGCACTGAGAAGAGAATACATGTTCTTTAAATGTAAGGGGTCTGGAATTCTTTTGGTTCACAGACAAATTGAAAACTGTGCTTGATTTGTGTCTGCTTGTAAAACTTCCAAGATTGGAGAATGCAACTTTCTTTACTCTTTCAGGCCCCCAAACAAGATTATGGACATTAAACAAGTTATATAACTGAAATATTTCCTTGGATGAAAGACCTAATGGTAGTCTATACATACTTCCTATTTTCAGCATTGTACATTTACAGTTGCTTGTTATTTCTGAGCATAATTGCTAATAAAAGAAATCTGCAAAGGAGGATATGTTTGGGATATTAAATATGCATATTTGGCTCTTTTAACATACATGCAGTAAAAATGTATATCTACTTAGAGTCTTTTTACTGTACAGTTAAATGAGAAATAATTAAAATCTTTGGAAAGACAATGAAAGTTTAATGGTTAGCCCTTTTGATAAATATAATAAGCAATTTCTCTGTTTGCTACATTGGTTTTAACTCTATCAACCCTTTCCCATATAGTACAACTCTGCAGTAAAGGACTTTGAAAACAATGATTTAAGCAAAACTATAGATAATATCAAACCTAAATAAATATGTCTCTGAAAATATATACTTATGAAAGTGTAATCATTGAAAAGAGTTGAAAACTTAGCAGCACAAGGAAACAATTTTGGAAACATCAAGTCCAAAATATAGAAATTTTCTTTAAATGAAAAGATAATTGTTGAATCAATTAAAAACATTGTGACAATTTCTTCTTTTGACACAATGTTTTTCTTTATTTTTAGAAAGTTTCCATATGTTTTACCTAATGTTTTCAAATTTGTCTGTTTCAGACTTGTTGGATGTGGGAAAGGGTTGTGAAAATATGGTTTACTGAACTGATTTGAAAAAAAATGGTTTACTGAACTGATTTGAAAAAAATAGTTTACTAAACTGATTTGAAAAAATGGTTTACTAAACTGATTTGAAAAAATGGTTTACTAAACTGATTTGAAAAAATGGTTTACTAAACTGATTTGAAAAAATGGTTTACTAAACTGATTTGAAAAAATGGTTTACTGAACTGATTTGAAAATATAGTTTACTAAACTGATTTGAAAAAATGGTTTACTAAACTGATTTGACAAAATGGTTTACTAAACTGATTTGAAAAAATGGTTTACTAAACTGATTTGAAAAAATGGTTTACTGAACTGATTTGAAAAAATGATTTACTAAACTGATTTGAAAAAATGGTTTACTAAACTGATTTGAAAAAATGGTTTACTGAACTGATTTGACAAAATGGTTTACTAAACTGATTTGAAAAAATGGTTTACTGAACTGATTTGAAAAAATGGTTTACTAAACTGATTTGAAAAAATGGTTTACTGAACTGATTTGAAAAAATGGTTTACTAAACTGATTTGAAAAAATGGTTTACTAAACTGATTTGAAAAAATGGTTTACTGAACTGATTTGAAAAAATGATTTACTAAACTGATTTGAAAAAATGGTTTACTAAACTGATTTGAAAAAATGGTTTACTGAACTGATTTGAAAAAATGGTTTACTAAACTGATTTGAAAAAATGGTTTACTAAACTGATTTGAAAAAATGGTTTACTAAACTGATTTGAAAAAATGGTTTACTGAACTGATTTGAAAAAAATGGTTTACTAAACTGATTTGAAAAAATGGTTTACTAAACTGATTCGGACATATAAGCTCATCCTCTTTTTTAAACTTATGAGGAAACAAACTAAATTTGTAAGAATGAACAAATTGAAAGTATATTTATTATGCTGTTTTTAAAACATAGTGATGATGTTTCAATCAATTGTTGACAGACACAGTGTGAACTGAATAACTCACATTGAGCATCTTACACTCAAGTTGGCTGAAACTAAACACACTGCTTGGAATTTACTGAATGCTTTATTTTATAATACAACAAACTATAATATTAAAAAGTGTGTCACCATACACACATACAATGAAGCCACAAGATAAAGTCTACATATCAAAAAGATTAAAAATCGATTCAGTTAAAACAAGTTTGGTGTACAAGAGACAAATGACTTATCTCTTTCTAAATACATTCAAGTAAGTTTCAGTCATGTTCCCTGTTTATTATCAGTATTTATGATTTAAATCAATCAAGAATATAAATGAAATTATCATTACAATTTCAGCAAATTATAAATCAAGTTTTCATTTAATTCCCAATATACTTCAATGAGTTATAAAATATAAAACAAATAAGCAATACAATGGAAAAATATCAATCTACATTAAAAGATGGAAAGTTCATTATATTAAGCATATCGCCAGAAAAGTAATTACAACTAATTACATTGCCCATTCTGATCTGTTGTGTTTTTCTCTGACAAATATATGAATTGCAATTTTCCATCTTTTTTATTCAGCCCCTTGCTTTCTATCTATTGTGCTCGTATACCTATGACTGCGCTTTAAGCTAAATAAATATGATTCTGACTTTTAATAACTTAGTTTGTATTAATTATATATATCTTTTAAATGTGAATGTATGGATAATTACTATTTCCCTGATACAAACAAACGTTGGCACCTCCATCCACAGCAGGTAAATAGTTTTAATTTGCAATCGAAAACAGTATATTTTGGCAAAGTGAGACAATTCTCAAAGTTAAATAACGCAGGGTTAGATAAAGTAACACAGGAAGTGTGTCAGGAAAAAGACAAATTTACCCCTACCTTATCTAGCATCATTATCTATTAATGTTGCCCGAAGACATTTGGGAATAACCCTTTGGAAACATTTCTGATTTTCCAACAATGTATTTACTTCTGCATCAAATTTGCACGTTCACTTTACAAGATGTTACATAATTATCCTTCCTCCTGTGTTATCAAAGAAAACACATTTTGAAATATATCAGGTCAATGCATAAGTTGAAAATAACAAATAATATGTGCTTCAAGCTGACAAAATATCACAAAACGAAGGAATAAATAGTTAAATAAAATGGAATCATATTTAAGTAATTTATAAGCAAGTCTTTGTATGATATGAATCAAAACCTGTTTTAATGCGACATATGTACATATACGAGACTAATGTGCGATCGCGGACCTGTCACACCAAGGATCTTTACACGTGGCACTTGAGAGTGCTGGGATAATATACCGACTGATAAACTTACCGATGGTGATGATGATGGTGATAGTGATGGTGATGGTGATAGTGATGATGATGGTGATAGTGATGGTGATAGTGATGGTGATGGTGATGGTGATAGTGGTGGGGATGGTGATAGTGATGGTGATGGCGATAGTTATGGTGATGGTGGTGGTGATGGTGATAGTGGTGGGGATGGTGATAGTGATGGTGATGGCGATAGTTATGGTGATGGTGGTGGTGATGGTGATGGTGATAGTGGTGGGGATGGTGATGATGATGGTGATAGTGGTGGGGATGGTGATGGTGATGGTGATAGTGATGGTGATGGTGATGGTGGTGGTGATGGTGATGTAATGGTGATGGTAGTTTCCAAATGGAATTCCGTAATATGACTTAGGTACAGTTTAAAGCGGCGTTAGTCTTTATACATACGCCATCACGTACTGTTTAAAGCGGCGTTAGTCATCATACATACACCATAAGGTACTGTTTAAAGCGGCGTAAGTCATCATACATACGCCATCAGGTACTGTTTAAAGCGGCGTTAGTCATCATACATACGCCATCAGGTACTGGTTAATGTGGCGTTAGTCATCATACAAACGCAATTAGGGACTGTTTAAAGCGGCGTTAGTCATCATACATACGCCATCAGGTACTGGTTAATGTGGCGTTAGTCATCATACAAACGCAATTAGGTACTGTTTAAAGCGGCGTTAGTCAGCATACATACGCCATCAAGTACTGTTTAAAGTGGCGTTAGTCATCATACATACTCAATCAGGTACTATTTAAAGCGGGGTTAGTCATCATACATACGCCATAAGGTACTATTTAAAGCGGCGTTAGTCATCATACATACACCTTTAGGTACTGTTTAAAGCGGCGTTAGTCATCATACATACGCCATAAGGTAATGTTTAAAAAGGCGTTAGTCATCATACATACGTCATTAGGTACTGTTTAAAGCGGCGTTAGTCAGCATACATACGCAAATCAGGTACTGTTTAAAGAGGCGTTAGTCATCATACATACGTCATTAGGTACTGTTTAAAGCGGCGTTAGTCATCATACATACGCCATCAGGTACTTTTTAAAGAGGCGTTAGTCATCATACATACGTCATTAGGTACTGTTTAAAGCGGCGTTAGTCAGCATACATACGCCATAAGGTACTGTTTAAAGCGGCGTTAGTCATCCTACATACGCCATAAGGTACTGTTTAATGTGGCGTTAGTCATCATACATACGCAATTAGGTACTGTTTAAAGCGGCGTTAGTCATCATACATACGCCATAAGGTACTGTTTAAAACGGCGTTAGTCATCATACATACGTCATTAGGTACTGTTTAATGCGGCGTTAGTCATCATACATACGCCATCAGGTACTGTTTAAAGCGGCGTTAGTCCTCATACATACGCCATAAGGTACTATTTAAAGCGGCGTTAGTCTTCATACATACGCCATAAGATACTGATTAAAGTGGCGTTAGTCATCATACATACGCAATTATGTGCTGTTTAAAGTGGCGTTAGTCATCATACATACGTCATTAGGTACTGTTTAATACGGCGTTAGTCATCATACATACGCCATCAGGTACTGTTTAAAGCGGCGTTAGTCATCATACATACGCCATAAGGTACTATTTAAAGCGGCGTTAGTCTTCATACATACGCCATAAGGTACTGTTTAAAGTGGCGTTAGTCATCATACATACGCAATTATGTGCTGTTTAAAGTGGCGTTAGTCATCATACATACGCCATAAGGTACTGTTTAAAGCGGCGATAGTCAGCATACATACACCATAAGGTACTGTTTAAAGCGTCGTTAGTCAGCATACATACGCCATAAGGTACTTTTTAAAGCGGCGTTAGTCAGCATACATACGCCATCAGGTACTGTTTAATGTGGCGTTAGTCATCATACATACGCAATTAGGTACTGTTTAAAGCGGCGTTAGTCATCATACATACGCCATAAGGTACTGTTTAAAACGGCGTTAGTCATCATACATACGTCATTAGGTACTGTTTAAAGCGGCGTTAGTCATCATACATACGCCATCAGGTACTGTTTAAAGCGGCGTTAGTCATCATACATACGTCATTAGGTACTGTTTAAAGCGGCGTTAGTCATCATACATACGTCATTAGGTACTGTTTAAAGCGGCGTTAGTCATCATACATACGTCATTAGGTACTGTTTAAAGCGGCGTTAGTCATCATACATACGTCATTAGGTACTGTTTAAAGCGGCGTTAGTCATCATACATACGTCATTAGGTACTGTTTAAAGAGGCGTTAGTCTTCATACATACGCAATTAGGTACTGTTTAAAGTGGCGTTAGTCATCATACATACGTCATTAGGTACTGTTTAAAGAGGCGTTAGTCTTCATACATACGCAATTAGGTACTGTTTAAAGCGGCGTTAGTCATCATACATACGTCATCAGGTACTGTTTAAAGCGGCGTTAGTCATCATACATACGCCATCAGGTACTGTTTAAAGCGGCGTTAGTCATCATACATACGTCATCAGGTACTGTTTAAAGAGGCGTTAGTCATCATACATACACCATAAGGTACTTTTTAAAGCGGCGTAAGTCATCATACATACGCCATCAGGTACTGTTTAAAGCGGCGTTAGTCATCATACATACGCCATAAGGTACTGTTTAAAGTGGCGTAAGTCATCATACATACGGCATCAGGTACTGTTTAAAGCGGCGTTAGTCATCATACATACGCCATCAGGTACTGGTTAATGTGGCGTTAGTCATCATACATACGCAATTAGGTACTGTTTAAAGCGGCGTTAGTCAGCATACATACGCCATCAAGTACTGTTTAAAGTGGCGTGAGTCATCATACATACTCAATCAGGTACTATTTAAAGCGGGGTTAGTCATCATACATACGCCATAAGGTACTATTTAAAGCGGCGTTAGTCATCATACATACACCATTAGGTACTGTTTAAAGCGGCGTTAGTCATCATACATACGCCATAAGGTAATGTTTAAAAAGGCGTTAGTCATCATACATACGTCATTAGGTACTGTTTAAAGCGGCGTTAGTCAGCATACATACGCAAATCAGGTACTGTTTAAAGAGGCGTTAGTCATCATACATACGTCATTAGGTACTGTTTAAAGCGGCGTTAGTCATCATACATACGCCATCAGGTACTGTTTAAAGCGGCGTTAGTCAGCATACATACGCCATAAGGTACTGTTTAAAGCGGCGTAAGTCATCATACATACGCCATAAGGTACTGTTTAATGTGGCGTTAGTCATCATACATACGCAATTAGGGACTGTTTAAAGCGGCGTTAGTCAGCATACATACGCCATCAGGTACTGTTTAAAGAGGCGTTAGTCATCATACATACGCAATTAGGTACTGTTTAAAGCGGCGTTAGTCATCATACATACGCCATAAGGTAATGTTTAAAGAGGCGTTAGTCATCATATATACGTCATTAGGTACTGTTTAAAGCGGCGTTAGTCATCATACATACGCAAATCAGGTACTGTTTAAAGCGGCGTAAGTCTTCATATATACGCAATTAGGTACTGTTTAAAGCGGCGTTAGTCATCATACATACGTCATCAGGTACTGTTTAAAGCGGCGTTAGTCATCATACATACGCCATAAGGTACTGTTTAAAGCGGCGTTAGTCATCATACATACGCCATAAGGTACTGTTTAAAGCGGCGTTAGTCATCATACATACGCCATCAGGTACTGTTTAAAGCGGCGTTAGTCAGCATACATACGCCATAAGGTACTGTTTAAAGCGGCGTTAGTCATCATACATACGCCATTAGGTACTGTTTAAAGCGGCGTTAGTCATCATACATACGCCATTAGGTACTGTTTAAAGCGGCGTTAGTCATCATACATACGCCATCAGGTACTGTTTAAAGCGGCGTTAGTCAGCATACATACGCCATAAGGTACTGTTTAAAGCGGCGTTAGTCATCATACATACGCCATTAGGTACTGTTTAAAGCGGCGTTAGTCATCATACATACGCCATCAGGTACTGTTTAAAGCGGCGTTAGTCAGCATACATACGCCATAAGGTACTGTTTAAAGCGGCGTTAGTCATCATACATACGCCATTAGGTACTGTTTAAAGCGGCGTTAGTCATCATACATAAGCCATCAGGTACTGTTTAAAGCGGCGTTAGTCAGCATACATACGCCATAAGGTACTGTTTAAAGCGGCGTTAGTCATCATACATACGCCATAAGGTACTGTTTAATGTGGCGTTAGTCATCATACATACGCAATTAGGGACTGTTTAAAGCGGCGTTAGTCAGCATACATACGCCATCAGGTACTGTTTAAACTGGCGTTAGTCATCATACATACGCAATTAGGTACTGTTTAAAGCGGCGTTAGTCATCATACATACGCCATAAGGTAATGTTTAAAGAGGCGTTAGTCATCATACATACGTCATTAGGTACTGTTTAAAGCGGCGTTAGTCATCATACATACGCAAATCAGGTACTGTTTAAAGCGGCGTAAGTCTTCATATATACGCAATTAGGTACTGTTTAAAGCGGGGTTAGTCATCATACATACGTCATCAGGTACTGTTTAAAGCGGCGTTAGTCATCATACATACGCCATAAGGTACTGTTTAAAGCGGCGTTAGTCATCATACATACGCCATAAGGTACTGTTTAAAGAGGCGTTAGTCATCATACATACGTCATCAGGTACTGTTTAATGCGGCGTAAGTCATCATACATACGCAATTAGGTACTGTTTAAAGCGGCGTTAGTCATCATACATACGCAATCAGGTACTGTTTAATGCGGCGTAAGTCATTATACATACGCAATTAGGTACTGTTTAAAGAGGCGTTAGTCATCATACATACGTCATCAGGTACTGTTTAAAGCGGCGTTAGTCATCATACATACGCCATCAGGTACTGTTTAAAGCGGCGTTAGTCATCATACATACGCCATAAGGTACTGTTTAATGTGGAGTTAGTCATCATACATACGCCATAAGGTACTGTTTAAAGCGACTTTAGTCATCATACATACGTCATTAGGTACTGTTTAAAGCGACTTTAGTCATCATACATACGCCATAAGGTAGTGTTTAAAGAGGCGTTAGTCATCATACATACGCCATAAGGTACTGTTTAAAGAGGCGTTAGTCATCATACATACGCCATAAGGTACTGTTTAAAGCGGCGTTAGTCATCATACATACGCAATCAGGTACTGTTTAAAGCGGCGTAAGACAGCATACATACGCAATCAGGTACTGTTTAAAGCGGCGTTAGTCATCATACATACGCCATCAGGTACTGTTTAAAGAGGCGTTAGTCTTCATACATACGCCATCAGGTACTGTTTAATGCGGCGTTAGTCATCATACATACGCCATCAGGTACTGTTTAAAGCGGCGTTATTCATCATACATACGTCATCAAACGTCCGTCTCTATGATGTAGTGGTATACTTTCCCTCTCTATGATGTAGTGGTAGAGCGTCCGTCTCTATGGTGTAGTGGTAGAACGTCCGTCTCTATGATATAGTGGTAGAACGTCCGTCTCTATGATGTAGTGGTAGAGCGTTCGTCTATATGATGTAGTGGTAGAGCGTCCGTCTCTATGATGTCGTGGTAGAGCGTTCGTCTCTATGATGTAGTGGTAGAACGTCCGTCTCTATGATGTAGTGGTAGAACGTCCGTCTCTATGATGTAGTGGTAGAGCATCCGTCTATATGATATAGTGGTAGAACGTCCGTCTCTATGATGTAGTGGTATAGCGTCCCTCTCTATGATGTAGTGGTAGAGCATCCGTCTCTATGATGTCGTGGTAGAACGTCCGTCTCTATGATGTAGTGGTAGAGCGTTCGTCTATATGATGTAGTGGTAGAGCGTCCGTCTCTATGATGTCGTGGTAGAGCGTTCGTCATTATGATGTAGTGGTAGAACGTCCGTCTCTATGATGTAGTGGTAGAACGTCCGTCTCTATGATGTAGTGGTAGAGCATCCGTCTATATGATATAGTGGTAGAACGTCCGTCTCTATGATGTAGTGGTAGAGCATCCGTCTATATGATATAGTGGTAGAACGTCCGTCTATATGATGTAGTTGTAGAACATCCGTCTCTATGATGTAGTAGTAGAACGTCCGTCTCTATGATGTAGTGGTAGAGCGTTCGTCTATATGATGTAGTGGTAGAGCTTTCGTCTCTATGATGTAGTGGTAGAGCATCCCTCTATATGATGTTGTGGTAGAGCATCCCTCTCTATGATGTAGTGGTAGAACGTCCGTCTATATGGTGTAAGGGTAGAGCCTCCCTCTATATGATGTAGTGGTAGAGCGTCCGTCTCTATGATGTAGTGGTAGAGCGTCCCTCTCTATGATGTAGTGGTAGAGCATCCCTCTCTATGATGTAGTGTTAGAACGTCCGTCTATATGGTGTAGTGGTAGAGCGTCCGTCTCTATGATGTAGTGGTAGAGCGTCCGTCTCTATGATGTATTGGTAGAGCGTCCCTCTCCATGATGTTGTGGTAGAACGTCCCTCTCTATGATGTAGTGGTAGAACGTCACTCTCTTTGGTGTAGTGGTAGAGCGTCCCTCTCTATGATGTAGTGGTAGAGCGTCCGTCTCTATGATGTAGTGGTAGAACGTCTGTCTCTATGATGTAGTGGTAGAGCGTCCCTCTCTATGATGTAGTGATAGAACGTCTGTTTCTATGATGTAGTGGTAGAGTATCCCTCTCTATGATGTAGTGGTAGAACGTCCGTCTCTATGATGTAGTGGTAGAACGTCCGTCTCTATGATGTAGTGGTAGAACGTCCGTCTCTATGGTGTAGTGGTAGAACGTCCGTCTCTATGATGTAGTGGTAGAACGTCCGTCTCTATGATGTAGTGGTAGAACGTCTGTCTCTATGATGTAGTGGTAGAGCGTCCCTCTCTATGATGTAGTGGTAGAACGTCTGTTTCTATGATGTAGTGGTAGAGTATCCCTCTCTATGATGTAGTGGTAGAACGTCCGTCTCTATGATGTAGTGGTAGAACGTCCGTCTCTATGATGTAGTGGTAGAACGTCCGTCTCTATGATGTAGTGGTAGAACGTCCGTCTCTATGGTGTAGTGGTAGAACGTCCGTCTCTATGATGTAGTGGTAGAGCGTCCGTCTCTATGATGTAGTGGTAGAACATCCCTCTCTATGATGTAGTGGTAGAACGTCCGTCTCTATGATGTAGTGGTAGAGCGTCCGTCTCTATGATGTAGTGGTAGAGCGTCCGTCTCTATGATGTAGTGGTAGAATATCCCTCTCTATGATGTAGTAGTAGAGCGTCCCTCTCTATGATGTAGTGGTAGAGCGTCCCTCTCTATGATGCAGTGGTAGAACGTCCGTCTCTATGATGTAGTGGTAGAACGTCCGTCTCTATGATGTAGTGGTAGAGCGTCCGTCTCTATGATGTAGTGGTAGAGCGTCCGTCTCTATGATGTAGTGGTAGAACATCCCTCTCTATGATGTAGTAGTAGAGCGTCCCTCTCTATGATGTAGTGGTAGAGCGTCCCTCTCTATGATGCAGTGGTAGAACATCCCTCTCTATGATGTAGTGGTAGAGCGTCCGTCTATATGATGTAGTGGTAGAACGTCCGTCTATATGATGTAGTGGTAGAGCGTCCGTCTATATGGTGTAGTGGTAGAACGTCCCTCTCTATGATGTAGTGGTAGAACGTCCGTCTCTATGATGTAGTGGTAGAACGTCCGTCTCTATGATGTAGTGGTAGAACGTCCGTCTCTATGATGTAGTGGTAGAACGTCCGTCTCTATGATGTAGTGGTAGAACGTCCGTCTTTATGATGTAGTGGTAGAACGTCCGTCTCTATGATGTAGTGGTAGAACGTCCGTCTCTATGATGTAGTGGTAGAACGTCCGTCTCTATGATGCAGTGGTAGAACGTCCGTCTCTATGATGTAGTGGTAGAACGTCCGTCTCTATGATGTTGTGGTAGAACGTCCGTCTCTATGATGTAGTGGTAGAACGTCCGTCTCTATGATGTAGTGGTAGACCATCCGTCTATATGATGTAGTGGTAGAACGTCCGTCTCTATGATGTAGTGGTAGAACGTCCGTCTCTATGATGTAGTGGTAGAGCGTCCGTCTCTATGATGTAGTGGTAGACCATCCGTCTCTATGATGTAGTGGTAGAACGTCCGTCTCTATGATGTTGTGGTAGTACGTCCGTCTATATGATGTAGTGGTAGAACGTCCGTCTATATGAGGTAGTGGTAGAACGTCCGTCTCTATGATGTAGTGGTAGAACGTCCGTCTCTATGATGTAGTGGTAGAACGTCCGTCTCTATGATGTAGTGGTAGACCATCCGTCTCTATGATGTAGTGGTAGAACGTCCGTCTCTATGATGTAATGGTAGACCATCCGTCTCTATGATGTAGTGGTAGAACGTCCGTCTCTATGATGTAGTGGTAGAACGTCCGTCTCTATGATGTAGTGGTAGACCATCCGTCTATATGATGTAGTGGTAGAACGTCCGTCTCTATGATGTAGTGGTAGAACATCCGTCTCTATGATGTAGTGGTAGACCATCCGTCTATATGATGTAGTGGTAGAGCGTCCGTCCCTATGATGTAGTGGTAGAACATCCCTCTCTATGATGTAGTGGTAGAACGTCCGTCTCTATGATGTAGTGGTAGAGCATCCGTCTCTATGATGTAGTGGTAGAACGTCCGTCTCTATGATGTTGTGGTAGTACGTCCGTCTATATGATGTAGTGGTAGAACGTCCGTCTCTATGATGTAGTGGTAGAACGTCCGTCTCTATGATGTAGTGGTAGACCATCCGTCTCTATGATGTAGTGGTAGAACGTCCGTCTCTATGATGTAGTGGTAGTACGTCCGTCTCTATGATGTAGTGGTAGAGCGTCCGTCTCTATGATGTAGTGGTAGAACGTCCGTCTCTATGATGTAGTGGTAGAACGTCCCTCTCTATGATGTAGTGGTAGAACGTCCGTCTCTATGATGTAGTGGTAGAACGTCCCTCTCTATGATGTAGTGGTAGAGCGTTCGTCTATATGATGTAGTGGTAGAACGTCCGTCTCTATGATGTAGTGGTAGAACATCCGTCTCTATGATGTAGTGGTAGAACGTCCGTCTCTATGATGTAGTGGTAGAACGTCCGTCTCTATGATGTAGTGGTAGAACGTCCGACTCTATGATGTTGTGGTAGAACGTCCGTCTCTATGATGTAGTGGTAGAGCGTCCCTCTCTATTATGTAGTGGTAGAACGTCCGTCTCTATGATGTAGTGGTAGAACGTCCGTCTCTATGATGTAGTGGTAGACCATCCGTCTCTATGATGTAGTGGTAGAACGTCCGTCTCTATGATGTAGTGGTAGAACGTCCCTCTCTATGATGTAGTGGTAGAACGTCCGTCTCTATGATGTAGTGGTAGAACGTCCGTCTCTATGATGTAGTGGTAGAACGTCCGTCTCTATGATGTAGTGGTAGAACGTCCCTCTCTATGATGTAGTGGTAGAACGTCCCTCTCTATGATGTAGTGGTAGAACGTCCGTCTCTATGATGTAGTGGTAGAACGTCCGTCTATATGATGTAGTGGTAGAACGTCCGTCTATATGATGTAGTGGTAGAACGTCCGTCTCTATGATGTAGTGGTAGAGCGTCCGTCTCTATGATGTAGTGGTAGAGCGTCCGTCTCTATGATGTAGTGGTAGAGCGTCCCTCTCTATGATGTAGTGGTAGAACGTCCGTCCCTATGATGTAGTGGTAGAACGTCCGTCTCTATGATGTAGTGGTAGAACGTCTGTCTCTATTATGTAGTGGTAGAACGTCCGTCTCTATGATGTAGTGGTAGAGTATCCCTCTCTATGATGTAGTGGTAGAGTATCCCTCTCTATGATGTAGTGGTAGAACGTCCGTCTCTATGATGTAGTGGTAGAACGTCCGTCTCTATGATGTAGTGGTAGAACGTCCGTCTCTATGATGTAGTGGTAGAGCGTCCCTCTCTATGATGTAGTGGTAGAACGTCCCTCTCTATGATGTAGTGGTAGAACGTCCGTCTATATGATGTAGTGGTAGAACGTCCGTCTCTATGATGTAGTGGTAGAGTATCCCTCTCTATGATGTAGTGGTAGAGCGTCCCTCTCTATGATGTAGTGGTAGAACGTCCGTCTCTATGATGTAGTGGTAGAACGTCCGTCTCTATGATGTAGAGGTAGAACGTCCGTCTCTATGATGTAGTGGTAGAGCGTCCGTCTCTATGATGTAGTGGTAGAGCGTCCGTCTATATGATGTAGTGGTAGACCATCCGTCTCTATGATGTAGTGGTAGAACGTCCGTCTCTATGATGTAGTGGTAGTACGTCCGTCTCTATGATGTAGTGGTAGAGCGTCCGTCTCTATGATGTAGTGGTAGACCATCCGTCTCTATGATGTAGTGGTAGTACGTCCGTCTCTATGATGTAGTGGTAGAGCGTCCGTCCCTATGATGTAGTGGTAGAACGTCCGTCTCTATGATGTAGTGGTAGAACGTCCGTCTCTATGATGTAGTGGTAGAACGTCCGTCTCTATGATGTAGTGGTAGACCATCCGTCTCTATGATGTAGTGGTAGTACGTCCGTCTCTATGATGTAGTGGTAGTACGTCCGTCTCTATGATGTAGTGGTAGAGCGTCCGTCCCTATGATGTAGTGGTAGAACGTCCGTCTCTATGATGTAGTGGTAGAACGTCCCTCTCTATGATGTAGTGGTAGACCATCCGTCTCTATGATGTAGTGGTAGTACGTCCGTCTCTATGATGTAGTGGTAGTACGTCCGTCTCTATGATGTAGTGGTAGAGCGTCCGTCCCTATGATGTAGTGGTAGAACGTCCGTCTCTATGATGTAGTGGTAGTACGTCCGTCTCTATGATGTAGTGGTAGAGCGTCCCTCTCTATGATGTAGTGGTAGAGCGTCCGTCTCTATGATGTAGTGGTAGAACGTCCGTCTATATGATGTAGTGGTAGAACGTCCGTCTCTATGATGTAGTGGTAGAACGTCCGTCTCTATGATGTAGTGGTAGAACGTCCGTCTCTATGATGTAGTGGTAGAGCGTTCGTCTCTATGATGTAGTGGTAGACCATCGGTCTCTATGATGTAGTGGTAGTACGTCCGTCTCTATGATGTAGTGGTAGAGCGTTCGTCTCTATGATGTAGTGGTAGACCATCGGTCTCTATGATGTAGTGGTAGAGCGTCCCTCTCTATGATGTAGTGGTAGAACGTCCGTCTCTATGATGTAGTGGTAGACCATCCGTCTCTATGATGTAGTGGTAGAGCGTCCCTCTCTATGATGTAGTGGTAGAACGTCCGTCTCTATGGTGTAGTGGTAGAGCGTCCGTCTCTATGATGTAGTGGTAGAGCGTCCCTCTCTATGATGTAGTGGTAGAGTATCCCTCTCTATGATGTAGTGGTAGAGTATCCCTCTCTATGATGTAGTGGT
>JASEVX010000016.1:16129777-16297893 GCA_031761405.1 Serripes groenlandicus
CCCACAACATATCGACCAAACCCCGATATATATAACATCGCTGATGAGCTATAATATGCCCCCTACCCACAACATATGTACCAAACCCCGATATATATAACATCGCTGATGAGCTATAATATGCCCCCCTACCCACAACATATGTACCAAACCCCGATATATATAACATCGCTGATGAGCTATAATATGCCCCCCTACCCACAACATATGTACCAAACCCCGATATATATAACATCGCTGATGAGCTATAATATGCCCCCCTACCCACAACATATCGACCAAACCCCGATATATATAACATCGCTGATGAGCTATAATATGCCCCCTACCCACAACATATGTACCAAACCCCGATATATATAACATCGCTGATGAGCTATAATATGCCCCCCTACCCACAACATATGTACCAAACCCCGATATATATAACATCGCTGATGAGCTATAATATGCCCCCCTACCCACAACATATGTACCAAACCCCGATATATATAACATCGCTGATGAGCTATAATATGCCCCCTACCCACAACATATGTACCAAACCCCGATATATATAACATCGCTGATGAGCTATAATATGCCCCCCTACCCACAACTTATGTACCAAACCCCGATATATATAACATCGCTGATGAGCTATAATATGCCCCCTACCCACAACATATCGACCAAACCCCGATATATATAACATCGCTGATGAGCTATAATATGCCCCCTACCCACAACATATCGACCAAACCCCGATATATATAACATCGCTGATGAGCTATAATATGCCCCCTACCCACAACATATCGACCAAACCCCGATATATATAACATCGCTGATGAGCTATAATATGCCCCCTACCCACAACATATCGACCAAACCCCGATATATATAACATCGCTGATGAGCTATAATATGCCCCCTACCCACAACATATCGACCAAACCCCGATATATATAACATCGCTGATGAGCTATAATATGCCCCCTACCCACAACATATCGACCAAACCCCGATATATATAACATCGCTGATGAGCTATAATATGCCCCCCTACCCACAACATATGTACCAAACCCCGATATATATAACATCGCTGATGAGCTATAATATGCCCCCTACCCACAACATATGTACCAAACCCCGATATATATAACATCGCTGATGAGCTATAATATGCCCCCCTACCCACAACATATGTACCAAACCCCGATATATATAACATCGACGATGAGCTATAATATGCCCCCTACCCACAACATATGTACCAAACCCTGATATATATAACATCGCTGATGAGCTATAATATGCCCCCCTACCCACAACATATGTACCAAACCCTGATACATATAACATCGCCGATGAGCTATAATATGCTCCCCTACCCACAACATATGTACCAAACCCTGATACATATAACATCGCCGATGAGCTATAATATGCCCCCTACCCACAACATATCGACCAAACCCCGATATATATAACATCGCTGATGAGCTATAATATGCCCCCTACCCACAACATATCGACCAAACCCCGATATATATAACATCGCTGATGAGCTATAATATGCCCCCCTACCTACAACATATGTACCAAACCCCGATATATATAACATCGCTGATGAGCTATAATATGCCCCCTACCCACAACATATCGACCAAACCCCGATATATATAACATCGCTGATGAGCTATAATATGCCCCCCTACCCACAACATATGTACCAAACCCCGATATATATAACATCGCTGATGAGCTATAATATGCCCCCTACCCACAACATATGTACCAAACCCCGATATATATAACATCGCTGATGAGCTATAATATGCCCCCTACCCACAACATATGTACCAAACCCCGATATATATAACATCGCTGATGAGCTATAATATGCCCCCCTACCCACAACATATGTACCAAACCCCGATATATA
This sequence comes from Serripes groenlandicus, assembly GCA_031761405.1. NCBI lineage: Eukaryota > Metazoa > Mollusca > Bivalvia > Cardiida > Cardiidae > Serripes > Serripes groenlandicus. The sequence goes on from JASEVX010000016.1 coordinate 16,131,708, forward strand.
TAACATCGCTGATGAGCTATAATATGCCCCCCTACCCACAACATATGTACCAAACCCCAATATATATAACATCGCTGATGAGCTATAATATGCCCCCTACCCACAACATATGTACCAAACCCCGATATATATAACATCGCTGATGAGCTATAATATGCCCCCTACCCACAACATATCAACCAAACCCCGATATATATAACATCGCTGATGAGCTATAATATGCCCCCCTACCTACAACATATGTACCAAACCCTGATATATATAACATCGCTGATGAGCTATAATATGCCCCCCTACCTACAACATATGTACCAAACCCTGATATATATAACATCGCTGATGAGCTATAATATGCCCCCCTACCTACAACATATGTACCAAACCCTGATATATATAACATCGCTGATGAGCTATAATATGCCCCCCTACCCACAACATATGTACCAAACCCCAATATATATAACATCGCTGATGAGCTATAATATGCCCCCTACCCACAACATATGTACCAAACCCCGATATATATAACATCGCTGATGAGCTATAATATGCCCCCTACCCACAACATATCAACCAAACCCCGATATATATAACATCGCTGATGAGCTATAATATGCCCCCCTACCTACAACATATGTACCAAACCCTGATATATATAACATCGCTGATGAGCTATAATATGCCCCCCTACCTACAACATATGTACCAAACCCCGATATATATAACATCGCTGATGAGCTATAATATGCCCCCCTACCCACAACATATGTACCAAACCCCAATATATATAACATCGCTGATGAGCTATAATATGCCCCCTACCCACAACATATGTACCAAACCCCGATATATATAACATCGCTGATGAGCTATAATATGCCCCCTACCCACAACATATCAACCAAACCCCGATATATATAACATCGCTGATGAGCTATAATATGCCCCCCTACCTACAACATATGTACCAAACCCTGATATATATAACATCGCTGATGAGCTATAATATGCCCCCCTACCTACAACATATGTACCAAACCCTGATATATATAACATCGCTGATGAGCTATAATATGCCCCCCTACCTACAACATATGTACCAAACCCTGATATATATAACATCGCTGATGAGCTATAATATGCCCCCTACCCACAACATATGTACCAAACCCCGATATATATAACATCGACGATGAGCTATAATATGCCCCCTACCCACAACATATGTACCAAACCCCGATATATATAACATCGCTGATGAGCTATAATATGCCCCCTACCCACAACATATCAACAGCATACACAGTGTCTGAGAAAAGGCCTTGCACGCAAAGGTTTGACCAAGCTGGTAACGCGGACGCCAACGCCAACACCAACGCCAACGCCAAGGCCAACGCCAACGCCGGGGTGATAACATAAGCTCCCCTATTTCTTCGAATAGGCGAGCTAAAAATACAGTCAGCTGGGTGAGGTGTATCTAACTTTATCAGTGTGATTTATTGGAAATTTTGTACCGAAATGTTAGAAAATACAGTCAGATAGGTGAGGTGTATTTAATGGGAGTCAGTGTGATTTCTTTGACATATTGAACCGAGATGTTAGAACATACAGTCAGATAGGTGAGGTGTATGTAACGGGAGATTTCAATGTTCTATCAGTGTGATTTCTTTGAATTATTGGACCGAATTGTCAGATAAGTGAGGTAAAATCCGCTGTGGTCGAGTGGTTAGCGTCGGGGATTTAAAACCGGGAGTCTGTGGTCGAGTGGTTAGCGTCGGGGATTTAAAACCGGGAGTCTGTGGTCGAGTGGTTAGCGTCGGGGATTTAAAACCGGGAGTCTGTGGTCGAGTGGTTAGCGTCGGGGATTTAAAACCGGGAGTCTGTGGTCGAGTGGTTAGCGTCGGGGATTTAAAACCGGGAGTCTGTGGTCGAGTGGTTAGCGTCGGGGATTTAAAACCGGGAGTCTGTGGTCGAGTGGTTAGCGTCGGGGATTTAAAACCGGGAGTCTGTGGTCGAGTGGTTAGCGTCGGGGATTTAAAACCGGGAGTCCCGGGTTCGATCCCCAGCCGCGGCACGACGGTCATGGTAGAGGGCTCTTGGGCAAGGCACATTTTCTAGCTTAGTCCTGGTTTGTTTACTCAGGGCTCATGAATAAGTGAACTGTCGTCGTCATATAAGTGAAATAATGTTAAAAACGGCGTAAAAACCCAATAAAACAAAACAGATAGGTAAGGTGTATTTAACGGGAGACTTCAATTCGAGAACAGGTAGTCGACCGGGTTATTTGTTAAATGATAATCTCGACCGTTTGTCGATGAACCTCCCTGTGAATGCACGGGAGATATATCGACGAGAAGGTCACGTGACGACGAGGTAAACAGTTTTGAGTATAAACTATTAACATTGTGTAAAAATAATGAGCTTTCCATTTGCAATGGGCGTATCGAGGATGGTAAAACTACATGTTATAATGTTAAAACGCGTCATACATGCACGATTGATTGATTGATTGATTGGGGTTTAACGCCGTTTTTAACAATTTCTCAGTCATATCACGGCGGCCAGTTCACCTACTTATGCATTTCCTGGTTTTCTCACACCAGTACTCCACACAACAATCTTCCCAAGCAACCATAAATGCACGAACATTGTTGACTATTTAATTGCTAAAAGAATCTGTTTTAGCAATATTGAATACATGAATGTTTGTGATTTAACAGAACTTTCGGGCCACTGTCCTATAGAATTTTCTATGTTATTTAATGAAAGCTAGCATCCGCACGGTGGCAAAAACAATTCAAATGAAACAAGAGCACCGAGTACGGCACAGACGCTCGACTGATAGAAAACAGAAAAAAGCTGAGCTGAACAAAAAACCTTAACCGGACGACCACGCCGCCGCCACAGAAAAAAAGCTGAGCTGAACAAAAAACCTTAACCGGACGACGACGCCAGGGTCATGACAATAGCTCTCGTTTTTTTAAAAGTCGAGCTAAAAATAACATGGAATAATTTGGAAAAGCGCAGACAGGGCTTCTTGAGAGAGTGCTTTCTCAGAGTATAAGCCAGTATAAGCCAGTATAAGCCACTATAAGCCACATTTCGAAAACATTGCATTGAATTTGGGCTCAACTGCAGCTGATATCGAGAATGTCCAATTTAATTAACTCTTTCAGCGCCGATTTGTTAAAAGTGGACTCTTTCATGTTCAAAATCGGCCGATTCTATTTTTTATGTTATAATAATTTTGGAATATTATTTTAACTAAAACGCAAACAATACCGATTTCATGTGAGACAGCTCGTCACGATCTGACTCACATGAATCTGTATTGTTTGCAAAAAAAACATCAATATTGCCTTTGGCGCTGAAAGGGTTAATGATATTTCGTTTAGTCTTTAAATATATGTTAACTATTGAGCAATATAACTTGATAACACCAACTGCTTGAAACAGTGAGTTGATCGGGATATAACACGGCGACATTTTCCAATAACCCACTAATAGATTGATTGATTGGGGCTTAACGCGCCGTTTTCAACAATTTTTCAGTCATATCAGGGCGACCAATTCACCTGCTCATGCGTTTTTCTAGTTTTCCCACACCAGTACACCACACAATATACTTTCCAATCAACTGGCTACTTGTTCACATAGACTGTTAAACAGCCCATTAAGATAATATATTGTTAACTTTGTAACATAAGGCCACCGGCCCAAAATACAAATTCATGTTAATTCAAAAAATTAGTGATATTCACATACATACATATATAATTATATAACTTACAACATGGAAATGATTGAAAAGCAAGCAAATACGTTTAGTAGATACTCGTTAGTAAGCACATGGAACAGTTAAACATACAGACAATGATAAATGTAACTGAGACTATACCAATAATAATAGCAGTAATTGGTGAAAGACGAATGACGAATGACGCAGGTCACAGTGACTTTTGTCAAGCGTCGGAAAGAATGTTGGCCGAGCTGGGATTCGGACTCACAACCCCTGGATTGACAGCCCGCGTCGTTACCGACTGAGCTACCGAGGTTCGGCCCCACTAATAGACATAACATACATAAGAACTATTATGTCGCAGTAAAGAGATAAAGGTCCACACCCCGAGTAGACAATACTAAAACCTGTATCGCTACTGCAACTAAAGTATCAATTTATTAGATACCATATATGTACAGAGTCAAGAAATTATCAATTTATTAGATACCATATATGTACAGAGTCAAGAAATTATCAATTTATTAGATACCATATATGTACAGAGTCAAGAAATTATCAATTTATTAGATACCATATATGTACAGAGTCAAGAAAACGACTACAATTTGTTTTGGTCTAAATTTACACATACTTTATGAGTGGCGTCTGAACCCAGCCCAAATTCCACTTTTTGAATAACGTAATGAAATCCTATTTCAGTGATGTACTATTACGATATTTAGTACCATATATGTACAGTCAAGAAAACGACTACAATTAGCTTTGGTCTAAATCTACACAAACTTAATGAGTGGCGTCTGAACTCAGCCCAAACACCACTTTTTGAATAACGTAATGACATCCTATTTCAGTGATGTACTATTACCATATTTGGTACCATATATGTACAGAGTCAAGAAAACGACTACAATTTGTTTTGGTCTAAATTTACACATACTTTATGAGTGGCGTCTGAACTCAGCCCAAATTCCACTTTTTGAAAAATCATGAAAACTTTTTATAACTGAAACGACAAGTATTAAATAGAGTTATGTGCACTTTCTCATTTTGTCACACTGATTTTAGAAGTCGTCTGCTGCAGAGGCGCGAGAAAGCGTCTATATGTGTGACTGGGTATTTAGCGGGGTTGCTTGAAGTCAACATTTATCAATGAGATTTCGTTTACAATGGTAAATTGTGAGTGAGGCGGCATATTTAATGCTGTTACAGAAAAGAGATTGTGCTCCCTCATAAAGATCCGGAATCCGCTGTCATATAGCAATCGTAGAACTCGAAGCTGACCGGCTAAATTAACTCCACCCCAAAATCCTTTGTCCATGCGCGAGCCCATTCTCCCAGCATGTACTTCCAGCAGCAGTTGTTTTACATGTGTATGTGCCCCCTTTTCAATCATTGCGGGAAGGGCTTCCCATTCAGCTCCGTCTACGTCTATTTTTAGGATGTCGATGACGCTCTGGAGAAGAAAGCATTATGTTTATTGTTTGCATGGCAGGTATGATGTTCGTTTCATTCGAGGACGAATCTAAATTAGTGCGTGTCTCATCTGGAAGGTTGGTTTTATGTTTTACACGTGACCAGTTAAGACCCCTGGGACGTACGATAGCCCAGTCGGTTACGACACAAGCTGTATATCCAGGGGTTTTACAACTTCGAGCCCGAGATCGGCTAACAATATTTCCGACGTGTGACAAAGGGCAATGATACAAGCATCATTCGCCTTTCACTACATGTAGTTGATTAATAGTCTACACGTAAGGAAACACATTGATTATTGAACTCGCCGCTGCGATGATTGAAACAATTGACGGAACCTGCGCACGTACGGATTTAACTCTTTCAGCGCCAATGGCAATATTGAGGTTTTGGCAAACAATACACGGATGCATGTGAGTCAGCTCGTAATGAGCTGTCTCGCCTGCAATCAGCATTGTTTGCCTTTTAGTTATCAAAATAGTCAAACACTTTTATTACATGAGAAATTGAGACGCCCGATTTTGAAAATGAAATAGTCTACTTTAATCAATTCGGCGCTGAAAGAACAAGAGGTGATTGTCAAATTATATGCCCCCCTGAGCGCGATTTTGACAGGAACATTTGGACAATTGAATAAAATATGCTTGGACCCACATTGGATGTTTATGAGTGAGTTTTAAGATGACAATATTTCGCGTTCAAGGTCAGTGACATTATCCTAAGGTTACTGTGAACTTGAAACTTTGACCCGATGACATAAGAATCACTAGGGATGATCTATCGGTCACCCCAGCCTCCATGTCAAGTTTGAGGGTCATGGGTGAAAGCAATATCGAGTAATCACTCGGACAAGCTTATCGCGTTCAAGGTCACTGACATTGACCTTTGACTTCCATGATCTATAAATCCATAGGGGTCATCTACTTGTCTTCCTCAGCCTCCATGTCAAGTTTGAGGGCCATGGATGGAGACAGTGTCGAGTTATCACTCGGACAAGCCTTTCGTGTTCAAGGTCAATGTAATCTGGACCTTTGATCCCATGACCTGGGTCATCGACTGGTTAGGCCCAATCTCCAAGTCAAGTTTTAGGACTATAGGTCCTGGCATAATTGAGTTATCACTCGAACAAGCTTTGGTCTAACAACGGACTGACGGACGGACCGACCTACCGACCTACTAACCAACCGACCGACATGTGCATGTTAATCATACACCTCCTCTTCGAAGGGGGCATAATTAAATGAGTTAAAAATCAATCACTGAACTAGAGTCTTCATTGATCTCCTAGCACATACACGGACACACCCTCTAACTTAGACACAGATACCCACTCTAGCACATACACAGACACACCCTCTAACTTAGACACAGATACCCCCTCTAGCACAGACACAGACACACCCTCTAACTTAGACACAGATACCCACTCTAGCACATACACAGACACACCCTCTAAGTTAGACACAGATCTAGCACATACACAGACACACCCTCTAACTTAGACACAGATACCCCCCTCTAGCACATACACAGACACACCCTCTAAGTTAGACACAGATCTAGCACATACACAGACACACCCTCTAACTTAGACTCAGATACCCCATCTAGCACATACACAGACACACCCACTAACTTAGACACAGATACCCCCTCTAGCAGATACACAGACACACCCTCTAACTTAGACACAGATACCCCCTCTATCAAAGGCACAGACACACCCTCTAACTTAGACACAGATACCCCATCTAGAACAGACACAGATACCCCATCTAGCACATACACAGACACACCCTCTAACTTAGACACAGATACCCCCTCTAGCACATACACAGACACACCCTCTAACTTAGACACAGATACATGTACCCCCTCTAACACATACACAGACACGCCCTCTAACTTAGACACAGATACATGTACCCCCTCTAACACATACACAGACACACCCTCTAACTTAGACACAGATACCCCCTCTAGCAGATACACAGACACACCCTCTAACTTAGACACAGATACATGTACCCCCTCTAGCACATACACAGACACACCCTCTAACTTAGACACAGATACCCCCTCTATCACAGGCACAGACACACCCTCTAACTTAGACACAGATACACCCTCTAGCACATACACAGACACACCCTCTAACTTAGACACAGATAAATGTACCCCCTCTAACACATACACAGACACGCCCTCTAACTTAGACACAGATACCCCCTCTAACACATACACAGACACACCCTCTAAGTTAGACACAGATCTAGCACATACACAGACACACCCTCTAGCTTAGACTCAGATACCCCATCTAGCACATACACAGACACACCCTCTAACTTAGACACTGATACCCCCTCTAGCACAAACACCCAGACACACCCTCTAACTTAGAAACAGATACCCCCTCTAGAACAGACACAGACACACCCTCTAACTTAGACACAGATACCCCCTCTAACACAGACACAGACACACCCTCTAACTTAGACACAGATACCCCCTCTAGCACATACACAGACACACCCTCTAACTTAGACACAGACACACCCTCTAACTTAGACACATATAAATGTACCCCCTCTAACACATACACAGACACGCCCTCTAACTTAGACACAGATACCCTCTCTAGCACATACACAGACACACCCTCTAAGTTAGACACAGATCTAGCACATACACAGACACACCCTCTAACTTAGACTCAGATACCCCATCTAGCACATACACAGACACACCCTCTAACTTAGACACAGATACCCCCTCTAGCACATACACAAACACAACCTCTAACTTAGACACAGACACACCCTCTAACTTAGACACAGATATACCCTCTAACTTAGACACAGTCATACCCTCTAACTTAGACATACCCTCTAACTTAGACACAGACACACCGTCTAACTTTGACACAGACACACCATCTAACTTAGACACAGACACACCCTCTAACTTAGACACAGACATACCCTCTAACTTAGACAAAGACACACCCTCTAACTTAGACACAGACATACCATCTAGCACAGACACAGACACACCGTCTAACTTAGACAAAGACATACCCTCTAACTTAGACACAGACACACCATCTAACTTAGACACTGACACACCCTCTAACTTAGACACTGACATACCCTCTTACTTAGACACAGACACACCCTCTAGCACAGACACAGACACACCCTCTAACTTAGACACAGACACACCCTCTAACTTAGACACAGATACCCCTTCTAGCACATACACAGACACACCCCATAACTTAGACACAGACACACCCTCTAACTTAGACACAGACATACCCTCTAACTTAGACACAGACACACCCTCTAACTTAGACACAGACACACCCTCTAACTTAGACACAGACACACCCTCTTACTTAGACACAGACACACCCTCTTACTTAGACACAGACACACCCTCTAACTTAGACACAGACATACACTCTAACTTAGACACAGACACACCCTCTAACTTAGACACAGACACACCCTCTAACTTAGACACAGACACACCCTCTAACTTATTGATTAATTGGTGTTCAATGTTGCGTTCAACTCGTTTGCAGTTTTATCACGGCGTTTCCTGGATAAGTTTCCAGTACTACTGGTCTATTTATCCTAACCCGCCCGGGGGTCGAACCCGTGGCCTCCCGCACGCACTCGAGGCGGAAGCTCTACCACGACATCACCGAGGCATTAACCTCTAACTAATCGCTAGACTGGTATTCTCTGGATTCCTTTCCCATCACACTTCATGTTTATTTTTACCTGTTCGGAGACGAACACAAAAGCTTTTATTATGAGACGATAACTCCCTTAACAATCGACACGTTTGCAACATGAATCAAAGTACTGAAGTACTGGTAACGAATTATTTTGAACATTTGTAAAATCTAATTTATGAATGCAATTGATCATGCTATTGCACAATTTTAGTCTATTTTATTATTATTAATATTTTTGTCCAGAGATTTTTTTTTATCAGTTGACAGTTTTAGTAAATGTAGCATTTCAACGGCGATGCGAGCGTTTAACATGCACACTAACTCTTTCACTGAGCTCTGCGTAAAGTCTGTCAAAACACCCATGGCATATTTGTGAGATTTACATTGTTAGTTCGATTTGTTTTCGTCACCAGGGGCGGATCCAGGAGTTCGGCTTATATTATAACTATGTTTCATGAGAGTGAATTAATTATTATAAATCTATAATGTTTAACAAATCGCATAAAATAAGAATTAAAAAAAAAGAAAAAAGAACAGTTCCTATTAGGACTCGAACTCGCGTGTTTAACAAATCGCATAAAATAAGAATTAAAAAAAAAGAAAAAAGAACAGTTCCTATTAGGACTCGAACTCGCGTGTTTAACAAATCGCATAAAATAAGAATTAAAACAAAAGAAAAAAGAACAGTTCCTATTAGGACTCGAACTCGCGTCAAGAAGTAGTCCATGATTAGTAGTTCTACACGCTCTCCATTGCACCACGGTACTTTGATACAACGTTTGAGCGTTACTTTCGTATATATATTAAGCTAACTGAATGCGCGCGTATGTAAACCATGATCTATAATTAGATAGCCCCTTTGATCATCGTTATGTGGGGTCGACTTCTAGTGAATGGGCATACGACTAAAATTCATACTCGTGGCTTATACGTACCTGCCGACAAATGAAATATATATGCGCGTACTGTTAATTTGATATTTTCTAGAAAATTGATTATCTATGATGATTCGATAGTATAATTATGACTTCACTGTATTGAAATAACACGTAGAAGTCATTTTAATATCGAAAAAATACTAGGACTATTTAGGTGCAGCGAATGTGTATTCTAAGCGGAAGTGTAGTTTAACCGTGACTTCCGGAATCAAACACGATCGCGTTAACTGTATTATTTTTTGAGAAAAAATAATTCGTTAAAAATCTCTTTAAGTGAAGGTTTAATTACTGATTACGTTTTACCTTTTGTTACAATGTTTTTGATTTTGCAGAGGCGTCAGAAAGCGTCTGTAGGTGGGAAAGTGTTGAGATTAGTATAGTTTCTTAAAGAGTGACACTACATGTACATCGTTCCACAGAACTACAGTAATTACCTCCCTTACACTGTTGAAAATGGTGAGTTTATAATCCACAGATTTATCTCAATTTACCACCGTAAAACATTTATAGTATTTTGAGGATTTAGTACGTATAAGGATTTAAAAATCAAACTTCAAGAAATTAAATAAAAACATACGTCCTGGTGGTGATTATCTTGTAAAATGGTGGCCAATGTTGACATTTTCCATTTCTTCTCGTTTTCATAATCTCTTCCCGCCAATCCACGTAACTCGAACTTAATTTCTGTTGGGAGTTTTTTCCCTTTGATGTTCATACTACAACGATAAAATAAATTCTATTTAATTTTTAGGTTTTACGCCGTTTCTAGCAGTATATCGCATAGCAAACTTCGACAGTTGTGTACTTTTGGGTGATAACCCTGTGACAGAATTATAAACAATAGTAGTCCACAAGGGCACACCACGATGACCGACACTTGTGTTACTTTGGGTAATAAACCTGTACCAGGCTTAAACAATAATAGCAGTCAACGAGCGCACGTCAATATGACCGACACTTGTGTTACTGTGGGTGATAAACCTGTGCCGGACTTGTAAACAGTAATAGCAGTCCACAAGGGCACGCCACGATGACCGACACTTGTGTAACTTTGGGTTATAAACCTGAACCAGGCTTAAACAACAATAGCAGTCCACACGGGCACGCCACTATGACCGACACTTGTGTAACTTTGGGTTATAAACCTGTTACAGGCTTAAACAACAATAGCAGTCCACAAGGGCACGTCACTATGACCGACACTTGTGTTACTGGAGGTGATAAACCTGTGTCAGGCAAATCAACAATAGCAGTCCACACGGGCACGCCTCTATGACCGACATTTGTGTTACTTTGGTTGATAAACCTGTTACAGGCTTAAACAACAATATCAGTCCACACGGGCACGTCACTATGACCGATACTTGTGTAACTTTGGGTTATAAACCTGTAACAGACTTAAACAACAGTAGCAGTCCACACGGGCACGTCACTATGACCGACACTTGTGTAACTTTGGGTGATAAACCTGAACCAGGCTTAAACAACAATAACAGTCCATAAGGGCACGCCACTATGACCGACACTTGTGTAACTTTGGGTTATAAACCTGTACCAGGCTTAAACAACAATAACAGTCCATAAGGGCACGCCACTATGACCGACACTTGTGTAACTTTGGGTGATAAACCTGTACCAGGCTTAAACAACAATAACAGTCCATAAGGGCACGTCACTATGACTGACACTTGTGTTACTTTGGGTGATAAACCTGTACCAGGCTTAAACAACAATAACAGTCCATAAGGGCACGCCACTATGACCGACACTTGTGTAACTTTGGGTGATAAACCTGTACCAGGCTTAAACAACAATAACAGTCCATAAGGGCACGTCACTATGACTGACACTTGTGTAACTTTGGGTGATAAACCTGAACCAGGCTTAAACAACAATAACAGTCCATAAGGGCACGCCACTATGACCGATACTTGTGTAACTTTGGGTTATAAACCTGTGCCAGGCTTATAGCCTAGATAACGGTCAATGTTTTGAACACTATTCAATATAATAAATAAAGATTTTCCACATGTTGGCCTAGATAACGAACACCGAGCCCATTAGGGATATTGTCCCTTAACCCTTAACTCTTAACCCTTTCCCACTTATAGATGCATTCTGTAGCGGACAACGTATTAAAACAGTGTGACAAAAGAAGAACCTTCCCATGATGAATAATTCCTCCTCTTGCCACAACGTTTTAAACCTGACTCAATAAATAGAGATTTGTTTACATTTTAACCTATATATTTCTGAAGTCGTCTCCTGTAGATTTGTAGGCTTCCGGGAGAGGGTTAAGGCCGGATTTCGTGCGACGAGATTTAAATTACCTTGGGTCAAATGTAAAGACTTCGCATCCATAGAACGAGTTCATCGGAACGTCAAAATCGAACTGGAAATTGGATCTGAAATATAAATCCCGAATGAAACTTGACTTCATTGATATAATATTTTACGAGTATACATAATACATTATTGATAATAAAATAGGCTGAAATTATTCTGAAACAATGTTATTCCAACAAACCAACATAATGGGCTCTGTGTTATTTATCGACCCAGATCAGCCTGCGCAGTCCGCACAGGCTAATCCCGGTCGACACATTCCGTCTCAGGGGGGGGGGGGGGGGGGGTAGAGGTATAGATTAATGCCATTGTCACTAAAGCATAAATGCTGCCATGATGGCTTGACTTTGGCCCACGTCACTCAATCATGAATGCCGCCATGATGTCTTGACCTTGGCCCATGTCACTCAGCATGAATGCCGCCAGCGGTATCGAACCGGCGACCCCTAGCATTCAACATCAACAACTCGGTCACGACTCCCAGTGTTTATATATTAGTATGGTCCGGCCCGGGGGTCGAACTCGTGAACTTCTGCATCCGACATGCACGTCGTAACGCAACAGCACCGAGGCGTCAGATGCCCCGTTCCCGTGGAAAATACTCACCCGAAAGAATAAACAAGACATGGCTTTTTAGGCTTATAGAGGTCATCTACACACATTTCTTTCCCGCCGTCCTTCATGATCCCAATTCGGGTCTGATTTCTACATAATACCTGTACTGTGTTGATATACCTGTCCAGATTGAAATAAATAATAATATTAACTTTGATTTCTACATAATACATGTACTGTGTTGATACACCTGTACAGAATGAAACTAGAACTATCACTGAATGTGATTTATACCCCCGAACGTCGCCCTGATAGGAAAGGTAGTGGAATATTAAGAAACCGCACCTTACATTCCATCTTGTAGTTTAAAAGATAATCTCCGGACAAGAAAATAGTAAGGAAGGCCGATGAAAGTTATTCTACGAACAAGAAAATGTAATGAAGGGTAATAACTCTCTAATAAGCTAAACTAGAGTTATGCTTCCTGTACACTGCACTTCATCTAAATGTGTTGTGTCATCGTATGAAGTTTTATTAAATTCAAATAATTAGTTTTAAAGCTATGCTCCGGACAAGACTACGAACAAGAAAAAATAATAAAGGGCAATAACTCTGTAACTATGTAAATTAGAGTTATGGTTCTTGTGCACTGCACTTTCTCTCATTGTGCTCTACCATTGTATGAAGTTTTATTAGATTCCATCTATTAGGTATTAAGTAATTCTCAGGACAATAAAATGTAATAAAGGGCAATAACTATGTAACTATGTAAATTAGAGTTATGGTTCTTGTGCACTGCACTTTCTCTCATTGTGCTCTACCAGTGTATGAAGTTTTATTAGATTCCATCTATTAGGTATTAAGTAATTCTCAGGACAAGAAAATGTAACAAAGGGCAATAACTCTATAATTAGGAAAAGTAGAGTTATGGTTCCTGTACACCGCACTTTTTTCAATGTGTTGTATTATCATATGAAGTTTTATTAAATTCCAACAATTGGTTTTAAAGTTATGCTCCGGACAAGGAAAATCGCAACGGACCAACCGACCGACCGACAGACCGACCAACCATCCAATCACAGGGTGACTCCAATATACCCTCTCTAAACTTCGATGTCGGGGGTATAATAAGTATTAATATTAGCCCTGAATTCTACATAATACCTGAGCAGTGTTCATCTACCTATCCCCTTCCCAAATAAACATCAATTCTGAAGCAAACGACTTTGTAAACATCTAGACCTATCGAATATGGTTGAAAGCATTGTAGCAACAAGAGTTGTCGGAGGACAATATAGCTCGCTTATCAGGGCTATCGTCTATAAGGGCCTACTTCAAAACAGTTATAGCATTAGGTAAAGTCACACAGTATCACCTATTGCAAGATAAAACACCTTTTCAATACTTGCATGCAAATGTTAACCAAGTCCATACAGGATTTGTTGGGCCTTTTAAATCTGTAAATGTATTTATATACGATAAGCAACAGCATACACAGTGTCTGAGAAAAGGCTTTGCACGCAAAGGTTTAACCAAACTTCTAAGTCCAAAAAGTGGCACAATTCAGTTAAGATCCATTCCAGAGTTATGTGACTTGACATACAAGGTCACATGATGACCCTGAATAAGTGTATGAAGTTTCAAAGCAACAGCATACACAGTGTCTGAGAAAAGAACTTGCACGCAAAGGTTTGACCAAAATTATAAGTCCAAAAAGGGACCCAATTCAGTAAAAATCCATTCCAGAGTTATGGGACTTGACATACAAGGTCACATAATGACCCTGAATAGGTGTATGAAGTTTCAAAGCAACAGCATACACAGTGTCTTAGAAAAGAACTTGCACGCAAAGGTTTGACCAAACTGGCAACGCGTACGCGGACGCCAACGCCGGGGTGATTACATAAGCTCCCCTATTTCTTCGAATAGGCGAGCTAAAAAGGGAAAACTGCCCATCATCAAGAAAAATAACAAAAAGGCCAAGATGGCCCTTAATCGAAAATGAATTATGGTATAGTAGCAAATCTCCAACTGTTTAGATCAGGCAATTTTTACCAAGAGTGGGAATGAAACTGCAATGATGGATTAAATGTAAATACAACAGCTGATTAGTAATTGTAAATACAACAGCTGATTAGTAAATGTCAAAACAACAGCTGATTAGTAAATGTAAATACAACAGCTGATTAGTAAATGTAAATACAACGGCTGATTAGTAAATGTAAATACCACAGCTGATTAGTAAATGTTAATACAACAGCTGATTAGTAAATGTAAATACAAAAGCTGATTAGTAAATGTAAATACAACAGCTGATTAGTAAATGTCAATACAACAGCTGATTAGTAAATGTAAATACATCAGCTGATTAGGAAATGTCAATACAACAGCTGATTAGTAAATGTCAATACAACAGCTGATTAGTAAATGTAAATACAACAGCTGATTAGTAAATGTCAATACAACAGCTGATTAGTAAATCTAAATACAACAGCTGATTAGTAAATCTAAATACAACAGCTGATTAGTAAATCTAAATACAACAGCTGATTAGTAAATGTCAATACAACAGCTGATTAGTAAATGTAAATACAACAGCTGATTAGTCAATGTCAATACAACAGCTGATTAGTAAATGTCAGTGTAATGAAGCATTACATTTAGATTCGTTGATCAATTTGGACAGAGGACCAACAAAGGAGCATTCCTGTAAAGTTAACCCTTTTCTGATGCCCCTTCAAGGCGATGTTTTTAAATCAATCAATATGGGTTGAACCTTATACGGAGAGGGTCACTGAGGGAACATGTCTACTCAATTATCTTGACATCAGATACACTTTCATAAGAATGGGATGTTAAAGTTGTGTCAGTTTAGCTATCTTTTAGATACCGTCTCGTCGCCACGTTTTTCAACCACTCAATATGGATGATGCCCCTTGGTGGGTTGAACCTTATAGAGAGAGGGTCACTGAGGGAACATGTCTACTAAATTATCTTGACATCAGACACACTTTCATAAGAATGGGATATTAAAGTTATATCGGTTAGCTCCATTTTAGATACCGTCTCGTCGCCACGTTTTTCAACCACTCAATATGGATTGAACACATTTTGTAGAGGGTCACCCAAGTTTAATTTCCACCAAATTAGTTTGGAATTGGACGAATGCATTTAACAAATCTCTATAACTGAATGGATAACCAATGGCTTAAAGTGGAAAACATTGTGGCAAAAGGAGAAATTGCTCGTTTTGAGCAATTTCTTATTTTGTCACTATGTTTTCGAAAATCCGGCTGCGGCAGAGGCGTCAGAAAGCGTCTATATGAGGGAAAATGTTAAAGGGGAACTCGTTTACAGTCTTGACACCCACTTTTTGATGTCAGATTTTTCAAAGTTCTACGTATAATTTAAATCTTTGAACAACTTTGAAAGAGAACCACCAAAATTCATTTACGTAAGGAATTATTGAAATTGGTCCATTGTTTTAAGAGATGTCGACCTAAGCTAACTACGTACGGAAGTACGGACGACGGACAGAATGTGATCAGAATAGACCATATTGGGCCTTCAGCTCAGGTCATCTTAACAGCTTATCAGCTTGTTCCCCAGACCATCTTAGGACTTCAGCTAAGGTGATCTTAAAAGCTTATCAACTCGTTGCTGACAGCCCTCTGATAAAACAAACAATGCCTAATTATAAAAGTTATTTCTTTCGTATTGATTCTCACTTATAACAGTCGAGTCCCGGTAGCTCCGTCGGTAACGACGCGGGCTGTCAATCCAGGGATTGTGAGTTCGAATCCCGACTCGGCCAATTTCCTTTCCTACGTTTGACAAAAGTCATGGCGACATGCGTCATTTGTCTTCCACCAATGGGCTAAGTCTGTGTGCAAAAACAGCCAGTTGCTTGGGAACGATGTTGTGTGGAGTACTGGTGTGAGAAAACCAGGAAACACATGAGTAGGTGAACTGGCCGCCGTGATATGACTGAGATATTGTTAAAAACGGCGTTAAACCCCAATCAATCAATCACTTATAACACTGTGTCATTTTGAAATTTCTATCAATGAGTCTTTTTATGTGTTTTTCACAAAACTATGAGTCCTACAATGTATTTTTTGTTAAAAGGGTCCCTACAAAAAATTAATTAGTCTAGGATTCAGGATGCGCAGCCAAGAAATAAACACTGTTACAATCGTGAAAACCAATTTAACCCTTTCCCACCAGTAGCTGCATTTTGACGCATCTGCAGCTGACGACTTTGAAAACCATCTATTATGGAGATCTTTTAGGTTTTTGACACGTGACGTTTACAAAGTCTCGTCTGCTGCAGATTTGCCGTGGTTGGGAAAGGTCGAAGCAAAATATGAACATACTGCCAATATATATATATGAACATACTGCCAATATATATATATGAACATACTGCCAATATATATATATGAACATACTGCCAATATATATATATGAACATACTGCCAATATATATATATGAACATACTGCCAATATATATATATGAACATACTGCCAATATATATATATGAACATACTGCCAATATATATATATGAACATACTGCCAATATATATATATGAACATACTGCCAATATATATATATATGAACATACTGCCAATATATATATATGAACATACTGCCAATATATATATATGAACATACTGCCAATATATATATATGAACATACTGCCAATATATATATATGAACATACTGCCAATATATATATATGAACATACTGCCAATATATATATATGAACATACTGCCAATATATATATATGAACATACTGCCAATATATATATATGAACATACTGCCAATATATATATATGAACATACTGCCAATATATTAAATATGAACATACTGCCAATATAGTTTTAGAAGATCTTGATCCGATGATTTATTGAGAACGTCATCAAGCGGTATTAAAAATGGCTTCCCGGTATCTGACGAAACGACCTTGACCTCGGAAACGGTATTAAGTCCAAATCCTTTGTTCTGAAATAAAACGGAAAACATTAAAGCACTTCAAGCTGAGAAAATAAACTTTATAAATATTCCTGTAAATATTCTTCCGCACAGTTTATATATAATTTTTGTCTTTCCTTTTTCATGTTTCTTCATATTTTTGTGTTTGTTTTTTTGTACTTTGTGTATGTCTTTCTTCTTTGTGTTGTATACTTTAGTTTGTAATGCATGTACATATGTCATGACGAGGAACACTTGTGGGTCAAGTCTTATCATTATCGAACTGAATTAAATAATTCAAATGTATAGTTAATAAGAAAGATAAGGCAATATAGACGGAAAGGAACAAAGTTATGGTATCAATTATATAAAACTAACATTGAAGTCAGGCCATCAAACAAAAATATAAGTCACAGTTAAGTTATGGTATCAATTATATATAACTAACATTGAAGTTATTCCATCAATTATATAAGTCATAGTAAAGTTATGGTATCAATTATATATAACTAACATTGAAGTCAGTCAATCAATTAAATATAAATCAGAGTAAGGTTATGGTATCAATGATATATAACTAACATTGAAGTTAGTCCATCAATTAAATATAAATCAGAGTAAGGTTATGGTATCAATGATATATAACTAACATTGAAGTTAGTCCATCAATTAAATATAAATCAGAGTAAGGTTATGGTATCAATTATATATAACTAACATTGAATGAATGTATATTGTTTTATGGCGCATCGACAGCTAAGGTCATTTAGCGCGCAATTAAATTTAATTATTCATGATCCTTGGGTAAACAAACCAGTACTAGGCTAGAAAATGTGCCTTGCCCAAGGGCACTCCACCATGACCGTAGTGCCGCGACTGGGGATCGAACCCGGGACACCCGGTTTCGAAATCCCCGACGCTAACCACTCGATCACAGCGGATTCCGTAACTAGCATTGAAGTCAGGCCATCAATTAAATATAAGTCGCAGTAAAGTTATGGTATCAATTATATAACTAACATTATTTCAAGAACCATTTCTAGTAACCATTTGTAGTAACCACGTGAACATTTGTTTAGGGTGTATGCTAATACGCGGCACATGAACAAATGACGTTACGGCTGCTGTTACTGGAGCACCGCTCATATCTACACATGTAATAATTACGTTTATGTTGTCTTTCATGGAGCACCGTTCATATGTTATATAATGTCTTGTCACTCATCTCTTAGTAAGTGTTTTATGCGCCACTGCATGGAAAAAGGTACAAAATGTGAACTGTATCGATCTAGATTAGCCTTAACATCTGCCAAGTCTTATCAGAATCTAAACAAGACCGCCAAATAGCACAAAATACGCCAGTCCTATTTTTTTGAGACCAAGTAAAATGTAAATTGGTTGTACGTCTGGTAAATTTAGAGAGCGGACACTGTTGATATAGTTTTGGCCATTTCGAGGGATAAAAGTGTGGAGTGACTAAGATATCGTGGTTAGTTATCAAACTAAAGCGATATGGCTGATTATAGCAATTGTCCGAGATATTATGGTGATACACATTCTGACTAAATTCGGTGATGATTGGATTAAAGTTTCAAAAGTAATTGATGGGACAATACCTAATAGAGGCAATTTCTATAATTAAAGGGATATTTCTCTTAAGATATTGGTAATCAACTTGTTCGAGATACTTTGCTAATACACATTCTGACTAAGTTTGGTGGTGACAGGACAAAAGCTTTTAAAGTTATTGATTATTGATTGAACAATACCGATATTAGCTAACTTCTGTCATTAAAGGGCAATAACTCTAGAGTGACTTGAGCAATATAGCTGGTTTTAAATTTTGTCCGAGATACTATGCCCATACACTTTCCGACTAAATTTGGTGTTGATTGAATAAAGGCTTCTTCCGTTACTGGGCTGACAAGACCAATTTTAGGTTACTTATGTAATTAAAGAGCAATAACTCGCGATTGACTAGAGTGATATGGCTAGTTATCAAACTTGTTCAAGATATTATGCCAATACACATTCTGACAAAATGTGGTGATGATTGGACAAAGGGTTCCTAAGTTATTGAGCTGACAATACCAATGTTATGTAAATTCTAGAATTAAAGGGCAATAACTCTCGATTGACTAAAGCGATATATACTGAGCCAAACAAGTTACGATACATGAAATCAATTGGATAATTTTATCGTGGGTCAGTAATATATATTAAATATGTTTTTAAGCATTTTGAAAATCAATAAGAAAATGGACTGATATTAATGTTAAGTTCTGGAATTTGTTAATAACGGGTGTGACCTCCCTGTGCATTTATTACAGCAGTGCATCGTCTACGAATAGAATATCTCGCTGCGAAATGGCATTCCATTCTTGAATAAAAAAACTCCAACTGCGCTAATGTTTGGGGATTGCGACGTCTTATTCGACGGTTTAGGGCATCCCAAATATGTTCCATTGGGGACAAATCTGGTGAACAGGTAGGCCAATTGAAAATTGCGGCATACATGTGCTGTATGGCACCTAGCATTGTCTTGCTGGAACAACGTGACGTTCACGTTAGCGTTAAGAAATGGTACGACAACTGGTGTTAAAATTTCGTCTCGATAACGTTGTCCCGTTAGATTCCCACGCACAATAACCAATGGAGTGCGATTCTGGTAGGATATTCCGCCCCAACCCATAATACTTCCACCACCGTAACGGTCCACTCGTGCACACAGACGCCAGCATAACGTTCACCGACCCTACGGTATACTCTAGCACGTCCATCTCCTCGCCTCAAACAAAAACGCGACTCATCAGTGAACATTACCGTATTCCATTGATTTCTTGTCCAATTCAAGTGTCCAGTGGCCCACTGACGTCTAAAGACGCGATGACGTTGGGTTAATATAGGCCCATGATACGGACGTCTGGCTCATATACCACGCTCGGCGAGTCTGTTTCGGACTGTTTGAGCACTAATTATGTTGTGTGTACGACCATGTGTTACAGCAGCAGTAACAGTAGATGGAAGAAACCGGTCACGTAAGTGTGACGTCCTTATGTGACGGACCTGTGCAGGAGTCGTTTCACGGGGCCTACCATAACGGGGACGGTCATTAACAGAACCAAGGGCACGATAACGGCCTAAAAGTCGGGTTATAGTCAACCTAGACACTCCAAAGTAAGCAGCGACGTCAGCGTGACGTAAGTTTGCTTGTAGCATAACAATGGCTATAAGGCGTTGATTTGAATTCAGTCTCGGCATAATTACAGCAGAGAAATATTGAATTGTGCTTATGTTTTCACAATACAGGTACAATATCTGTAAAATGCGTATATTTTTATGTCGATACATGTTCATCATCATGGGTTTCCCGTGCAAACGTAAAACTCCCTATTGCCAGTAACACGATATTCTACAATAATCGATAATGGTCTGTGGAAACAGTCATACGTTTAAGCAATCATGTAATCACATTACATATAACACAAGTTTAAGCTTTAAGATTTTACAAATGATCTAAGTATGTATCGTTACTCGTTTGGCTCAGTCTAGCTAGTTATATAACTTTATGCAAATACACATTCTGACCAAATCTGGTGATAATAGGAGAAAGGCTTTTTAAGTTATTTAGCTGACAATACCAATTTTAGGTAATTTCTATAATTAAAGTGCGATAACTCTTGATTGACTAAAGTGATATGGCTAGTTATCAAACTTGTCCATGAAATTATGCCAATACACATTCTGATAAAATTTAGTATTTATTGGACAAAGGCTTCTAAAGTTATTTAGCTGACACGACCTATTTTAGGTAATATCTATAATTAAAGGGCGATTACTCTTGATTGACTAAAGCGATATGTCTAGTTATCAAACTTGTCTAAGCTATTATGCCAATACACATTCTGAACAAATTTAGTCATGATAGGACAAAGGCTACTAAAGTTATTCAGCTGACAAGACCAATTTTAGGTAATTTCTATAATTAAAGGGCGATAACTCTTTATTGACTACAGCGATATGGCCAGTTATCAAACTTGTCCAAGATATTATGCCAATACACATTCTGACCATATTTGATGATGATGAGACGAAGGCTTCTTAAGTTATTTGGCTGACAACCTACTGGACGGCGCCCGCCCGCCCGCCAACCTCGAGTGTGGGAGGTCGCGTGTTCGATCCCCGACCGGATCAAACCAAAGACTTAATGGTAGTTATGGCTGCCCTCCTTGGCGCTCAGGGTTGCGGGGTTTTGTATGACAACTGACTGACGTGTGTCCAGATAAATATACCAGTAGTACTTGTCATACAAAGGAAAGGCCGTGATATAACTGAATACAGTTTTGAAAGCGGCGTTAAACACTACACGATTTACATTATTAAAAAACTTACATGTATTTTTCCCGCTAGTTGGTCAAACGACACGATGTCTTTCTTGAACACGTGGACAACGCCTAGAACCAGTACCAAAATAAGAACTAATCCAATGATAAGCTTGCTCCTTGGAGCTCTGAGAAACACGGACGCCATGCTGGTAGGTCACAAGTTATGTCACAAATCCCACAAATCCTTTTAGCCAATGACACCTCGTTTGACGAATACGTCACAACTGATCCAGCCAATGATGTTGCTCGTTGTTTTCTCAGAACATCCACAGACCTGTGGAATATATAAAAGTTAACCGTATTCAAATGCAATATTGAGCTTGTTGCAAACAATACAGATTCAGGTGAGGCAGCTCGTAACGAGCTGTCTCACCTGAAATCTGCATTGTTTGGCTGTAAGTTATAAAGATATTCCAAAAATCCTATAACATGAAAATAGTTTCGTCCGAGTTTGAACATGGAAGAGTCTACTTTAAACAATTCGGCGCTGAAAGGGTTAACCGGGATCGCCGTTATATTACTGAAATACTGTTGACATCGACGTCAAACACCATACCGAGGGCTTGGCGTGAAACGGTTGTAACTAAAATTGGTATCTATTTACCAAGGATAATCACCTCGCCATAAAGACTTTATAAGCCTTAAATCATTTTTCTTGGTAAACAATGGAAATTTAGGTGCCATTGCTCGTTCTGAGCAATGGCATCTAAATTTGCATTATTTACAAAGGGGTCAAAATTGCCCCTAATCCTGGGTTTTCAAAATAGGTTTTTAGTTACAACCTTTATCCAAGAACTACAATAATTATATCCTCTGGCGGCTATTTTAATTGGTAAATGCTTTCCAGTGTTGACAAGAGCATTGCCAACTTTGGGGCTTATCATGCTATCGAACGCTCTTTTAACTATGATATCTTCGAGCAGTACTGACGTATACATAAAAGCTAGCTTGTTTACCTGTCATCTGTCGCTGTCCGCTTGACTTTACTAGCTCGCTCAGATAAGCGAGAGTAATTTATGGGGGTCATAAACAGTTTTGTTTTGTTTTAGACTGGGGAGTCTCGATTTATTCAAGATGAGAGAAAAATTGCAATATATGTTTATTTAAGGCTTTGACTAAAATTAGTACTGCAGTTTTTTTCTCATGTCAAGAAAAAAAAAGTAACAGCTTATTTCTAAATATATCATTTGTTATATAAACTTCTTACTTGATGTCTGTAATTAAACAACATTAAAGAGACAAAATGTTTTGCAATGATTTACGGATTATTTTTAGATCTAAAATTTGTAATATAAACATGCTAATTGATGTCTGTTATTAAAACCCCCATTAAAAACGTATAATTAATGCCGATTTAGCACCGCATTATGATTGATTGATTGGGGTTTAACGCCGTGTTTAACAATTTATCAGTCATATCACGGCGGCCAGTTCACCTACTCATGTTTCCTGATTTTCGCACACCAGTAATCCACACAACAATCTTCCCAAGCAACTGGCTGCTGTTCCACATATACTTAGCCCATTGGTGCAAGACGAATGACGCATGTCGCAATGACCTTTGTCAAACGTCGGAAAGAAAGTTGGCCGAGCCGGGATTCGAACTCACAACCCCTGGATTGACAGCCCGCGTCGTTACCGACTGAGCTACCGCACCGCATTATGACCGATAATGTTCTTTACTCTCGTTGTTGCGTCTTTCAATAAAGACCTAACTAAGTAAAGCATTCTCGTTTGTATCGATAAACTTTGAATTTGATCATATAGTCATTGACTTTTACATCCACAAGAAATAAATAAAGCATTCTCGTTTGTATCGACAAACTTTCAATTTGATCTTATCATATATAGTCACTGACTTTTACATCAACAAGTTGAAAATGGCAGTGAACTTCAGAAAAATAAATTACACATTAATGCATGAAGGAGAAAGTACCCCACAGGAGATGAAAATATCATCTAATTTCCTTAGTTATAATTATAAGTATGTATGTGTTATTAAAGTTTGGCCTTAGATGACCAAATGTGATTATATGCCGATTTTTCTATAACTTAAAAAAGAGGAATATATATTACAATCATAGTCAATCAAATACTTTATTTCTTAAAATCTCTAAAATTAGACCACAATCAATATGGTCAGCCATCATCCTTTATCAAGTCATAAACGGTGATGCTGATGGGGGTATTAATATCCCGTTGAGATAACATAGCAATAAAAATTGCTCGCCAAATGGCATTAATGCCGAGCGCGAGGGTAAACAACGCCAACAAAACCAAACCATAGCAATAAACCAATATCAGACTCTCCAATACACAGGCCTTTCACCTTCTTGAGGCATCAATGTTTACATGAATGTTCAAAAAGGACCACACAATACTTTAAATATATATTTTAATTAGTAAAATTGAAAGAAGAAAACAATATGCATATTGGACCGTTTGAAAAGAAGCGATAGGATGATTTTAATTACCGAAATAAAGCAAAATGAATGTTAGCTCCTTCTTATTTCAATGTAACTTTAGGTGCCCAACCAAAACCTAAAAAATAACCAAAATCTAAAAACAAGAATTACGCGTTATTAAATGTATTGCTGTCCCCCGCTTTGACTATCAATGCAAGTGTTAAAGACAAAAACTAAAGTAACAAAACATTAAAGTTGAGCAACACAATTGTAACAAGAGCGCCAAATGTCACAAAATACGCCTGTCCTGTTTTTTTTTAGACCAAGTATAGTGGTAATTGGTTGCACGTCAGCCAAACTTAGAGAGCGGACACTCTTAGTATAGTTTTTGGCCATTTCTAGATACATAATTGTGTAGTAACTAAGATAACGTTGTAAGTTATCAAACCTGACCAAGATATTCTGCCCATCAACATATTGTCTAAATTTTGTGATGATTGGATAAAGGCTTCACAAGTTATTTAGCTGACAAGACAAATTTTAGGTAATTTATATAATTAAAGGGCAATAACTCTCTATTGACTTGAGCAATATGGCTAGTTATCACACTTGTCCAAGATATTACGCAAATACACATTCTGACCAAATTTGGGGATGATTGGACAAAACGCTCCTAAAGTTATTGAGCTGACAAGACCAATTTTTAGGTAATTTCTATAATTAAATAGCGATAACTCTCGATTGACTAAAGCGATATGGCTAGTTATCGAACTTGTTTGAGATATTATGCCAATACACATTCTGACCAAATTTGGTAATGATTCAATAAAGGCTTCTAAAGTTATGGAGCTGACAAGACCAATTTTAGGTAATTTCTATAATTAAAGCGCAATAACTCTCAATTGACTAAAACGATATAGCTAGTTATCAAACTTGGCTGAGATATTTTGCCATTACACTTTCTGACAAAATTTGGTGATGATTGGACAAAGGCTTCTAAAGTTATTGAGCTGACAATACTAATTTTAGGTAATTTCTATAATTAAGGGGCAATAACTCTCGATTGACTAAAGCGATATAGCTAGTTATCAAACATGTTTGAGATATTATGCAAATACACATTCTGACCAAATTTGTTGATGATAGGCTAAAGGCTTCTTAAGTTATTGAGCTGACAAGATATTTTAGGTAATTTCTATAGTTAAAGAGCGATAACTCTTGATTGACTAAAGTGATATGGCTAGTTATCAAACTTGTCAGAGATATTATGACAATACGTATTCTGACTAAATCTAATGATGATTGGACAAAGGCTTCTAAAGTCTTTGAGCTCTCAATACCAATTTTGGTTAATTTCTATAATTAAAGGGCGATAACTCTTGATTTACTGAAGCGATATGGCTAGTTATCGAACGTGTTTGAGATATTATCCCAATACACATTCTGACAAAATTTGGTGATGATTGAACAAAGGCTTCTAAAGTTTTTGAACTGACAACATACTGGACGCCGCCCGCCCATCCAACCGCCCGTACGCCGCAGGTTAAACTATAATACGATCCTTTTTTTCAAAACGGACGTATAAAAATGACAAATGTACACAACATTTATAACAAAAATTCCAAAAGTACACAATATTTATAACAAAATTCCAAAAGTACACAACATTTATAACAAAAATCCAAAAGTATGACACCAAAACGAATTATTCATTAAATGTGTTTGCACAATTTGTAGTCAATCTAACAAAAATGAAGAAGGTATGTTTGATTCTCAAAATACACTAAAATTCATGTTTTTTACCCAAAAAATAGGTAACACTCATTACCTACAATATTCAATGTCATAAAGAGTATAAAATATAACTATGGCTGAAGTTTGAAAACCTTAGCACTTGTACTTTTTGAGAAAATGTAGAAAAATGAAAATTTAACTTTCAGCTAAACACAAAGTACAAAAAAAAATAAAAGAATTTAAAAAAAGAAATCCAAATTGTTGACGAAAAAACGCGTTTGATATGATGAAGTACTTTATTTATGAAATGTGTGTGCACTATTTAAAATCAATTTAATACAAAAAAAAAGAAGAAGCTATGTCAAATTCTAAAGATCCACAAAAAATCAAGTATTTTACCCCAAAAAGAATGTCACACTCAGCATCTTCAGCTGATGAAATGTGTTTGATCATGTTTTTTACCACAAAAAGAAGGTCACACTCAGCATCGTCAGCATACAATGTGAAGAAGGGTATAAGATGTAACTATATTCCAAATATGAAGGCCTTAGTACCAGTACTTATTGAGAAATATTCAGAAGATTTTAATTTTTGACAGAAAAGGGGCAATAACTCTGATAAAAAAATTATTTTGATTATTTCCCTTTTTTGAACCCATCACACGCATTGCTGAACATTTGTCAGAAGTTTCAATGTAACCCTTTGAGTAGAAAAAAAGTTATTTGAAAACGTGACGAAAACGTATGTCGAGGGACAGACGGACGTACAGATAGACAGATAGACAGACAGACGACAGACGCCGGACAAAAAAAAAAAATCCCTAAGTACCTACCATGCTACGCAGGTGACACAAAAATGAAGAAGCTATCAAATCTCAATATCAACCAAAAAACCCCAAATCACCAAAAAGGTCATACTCAGCATCTTCAGCATACTATGTGAAGAAGGGTATTAGATGTAACTATATTCCAAATATGAAAGCCCTAGTACCAGAACTCATTTAGAACAATAAAAGACTTTAACGTTGAGCTAAACGCAAATGTTTGACGCCGCCGTCGTTGCCCAAGAAAAGCAACACCTTAGTCTCGCTTTCGCAACTTCGTCGCAGCGAGACAAAAATCATAGAATCATAATACAAATATCATAATCGTTTGAAATGAAAAGATCCATTGATTAACATGTGGGAGCAATTTAACTTTTTTCCCCTCTATAACTCCATTGGAGCTTTCGAGACACCGGATTTCAAGAAAGTTGGCAATTGGTAGATCAAACTAGAATGGAGTTTTTATCACTCTCTTTTGATGAAAATATAAATTGACACATATATTTAGATAAATAAAACAAATAGGATAGTATATATTATATTTACTACGATATTTATTACGCGTCAAGTGTACCTTAATACACTTCTAAATTTAAGACAATTGAACTCAAATCTGATCAATCTGATAGAAACATATTGTTGAAAAAGGGCCAATGCATGGGTTTTTTTAACAATATCAAAAGTTTATAACAAAGTGTTCCAAAGTCATATACAAAATATATATATAATAAAGCCTTTACAAGGCCCCACCATCTCCAAATCTATTTCAAGTCGAGTAGGGAACACACCGGTACCAGTTCTAGTGGTCTCTGTATTCTGACACCACCCAGCCAGTCGTTTGTTTTATTGGGGTTTTACGCCGCTTTCAACATTATTTCAGTATATATCACGGCGACAGCTCACTTATTCATGATCCCTGGGTAAGCAAACCAGTACTAGGCTAAAAAATGTGCCTTGCCCAAGATCTCTCCACCGTGACCGTCGTGCCGCGACTCGGAATCGAACAGAGAACGCCCGGTTTCAGATCCCCGACGCTAACCACTCGACCAGGACGGATTCTTACTCTTTCCAAGAAGACCGCCTCAGTGGTGAAGTGGTAGTGTATCCGCCTCGGATGCGGGTGTTCGTGGGTTCGATACCAGGTCGGGTCATACCAGAGAATTTAATAATGAAAGTAATAGCAGAACTCCTTGGTGCTCCGTATTGCGGTGTCAGCACTACGACTGGCTGGGGAATTTGTTTTGTTGTAGCAGATTTATGATTTGTTTCATGAAAACATTAACAGGGATATGTGTTTGTATGTATGGTAAACGGATATGTGTTTGTATGTATGATGAAGGGATATGTGTTTGTGTGTATGGTGAAGGGATATGTGTTTGTATGTATGATTGTGTTTGTATGTATGATGAAGGGATATGTGTTTGTATGTATGGTAAAGGGATATGTGTTTGAATGTACAGCGAAGGGATATGTGTGTGTATGTATGGTGAAGGGATATGTGTTTGTATGTACAGCGAAGAGATATGTGTTTGTGTGTATGGTGAAGCGATATGTGTTTGTGTGTATAGTTAAGGGATATGTGTTTGTGTGTATGCTGAAGGGATATGTGTTTGTATGTATGCTGAAGGGATATGTGTTTGTATGTATGCTGAAGGGATATGTGTTTGTATGTATGGTGAAGGGATATGTGGTTGTATGTATGGTGAAGGGATATGTGTTTGTGTGTATGCTGAAGGGATATGTGTTTGTGTGTACGTTGAAGCGATATGTGTTTGTATGTACGCTGAAGGGATATGTGTTTGTATGTATGGTGAAGGGATATGTGGTTATATGTATGGTGAAGGGTTATGTGTTTGTATGTATGGTGAAGGGATATGTGTTTGTATGTATGGTCAAGGGATATGTGTTTGTGTGTATGCTGAAGGGATATGTGTTTGTATGTACGTTGAAGCGATATGTGTTTGTATGTACGCTGAAGGGATATGTGTTTGTATGTATGGTGAATATGTGTTTGTATGTATGGTCAAGGGATATGTGTTTGTATGTATGGTGAAGGGATATGTATTTGTATGTATGGTGAAGGGATATGTGTTTGTATGTATGGTGAATATGTGTTTGTATGTATGGTCAAGGGATATGTGTTTGTATATTAATGAAGGGATATGTGTTTGTATGTACGCTGAAGGGATATGTGTTTGTATGTACGGTGAAGGGATATGTGTTTGTATGTATGGTAAAGGGTTATGTGTTTGTATGTACGCTGAAGGGATATTTGTTGGTATGCATGGTGAATATGTGTTTGTATGTATGGTCAAGGGATATGTGTTTGTATGTATGGTGAAGGGATATGTGTTTGTATGTATGGTGAAGGGTTATGTGTTTGTGTGTATGGTGAAGCGATATGTGTTTGTATGTATGATGAAGGGTTATGTGTTTGTATGTACGCTGAAGGGATATTTGTTGGTTTGCATGGTGAATATGTGTTTGTATGTATGGTCAAGGGATATGTGTTTGTATGTATGGTGAAGGGATGTGTGTTTGTATGTATGGTGAAGGGATATGTGTTTGTGTGTATGGTATTTTACCAAATGTTCGACAATTGTTCTATTAAATCAATGGAATCGGTATTGTTCGCTTTCAACTTTGTTTCTCTTATATGACGGCGTTTTCTCATAATCATGCGCGCCATCTACTGTTGTTAGTATGTATTTCAGTAAGGAAGTAAATGGTTTATTATTGTGATACATGTATGTGTTAACAATTTATTATAATTCAGAGGTCCTGATAAGGAGGCGTATAGAGCTCTTTTCCCCCACAATATCACCCAACCAAACCCCTATGCTTGAGACGATTCTTTTGTGTACCCACATCATGAGGTTATAATGTCAAATAACGATTTGAGAACATGCAAAACGCCCCTTATCTAAAGCTCTGATATACATTCATAATTAACAATAATTATTTGATGGAGTACACCCGGCCCCATAGGCCTATAAGTCACCAGGTACTATATGTACCATACATAGGTGTCGTCTCACTTGAGCCATCTTTTTGATTTTGGATCAGGAAATGTGCCTTGCTCAGGGGCAATCCACCATGACCGTCGTGTCGCGACTGGGGATCCAACCCGGGGCGCGTGGTTTTGAAAACCCCGACGCTCACCACTCGACCACGGCGGGTTCCAGATCAACGAGTAGACGTATCCCTTAGAGTATGAATTCCCACCGAAAAAGACCCGCGCTAGATATACGCATCCTAGGTACTCAGGCTATTCATAAAATATATGCATGATACCCTTGGCAAATTGGCTAGAGATACTTCGTAAAGCATACACCACGATTTCCTCCGTAACTACACTGTAATTTTTGTATCGCATGAGGCTTGTGTCATGCGGCCAATCAAGCGGCTGCATTTCACCTCATACATTATTCATGAATTCGATATTTTTACAGCCAATTTGCCCAGGGTATCATATATTTTATGAATAGCCTGGGTACCGAGGATGGATATACGGGGATTATCAGGGGCGTAGCTTGGCAATAATCAATGTGTAGGCCGTCTCGTGAGAAAATCAACATTGTGGATTCTGCGTAAAGTATCGACCCGGATCAGCCTAAGCGTGACACTTTTCGCCTCCTGTGGATTTTTGTTTCAGGAATCACTACTCTATTTATCCCCCCGTAGACGGAATGTGTCGGCCGGATCAGTCTGTGCGGACAGCGCAGGCTGATCCGGTCGATACATTACGCAGATGTGTATCGCCGCACCTACTATTTTACGGGCATTTTTAGAAAAAAATGTGTAGGCCCGTGCCTACAGTGCCTAAAGTGAGCTACGCCCCTGATTATACGACTCGATAGGGTATCGAACCGTGACATCCTGTCTATTAGGCGTATGCTCTACTCCACCGCTAGTCTACATCACCACGGCGATCAATAACAGTGATATAAATGGCGTACAATTTAAATTATTTAGATATGTTTGGATAAGGACGGCTCTGCATCATCGACTTTTAAAAACATTAATTGATCTCATTGATCAATATTGCCTTTTGACACAAAATAATTTTCAATTCTATTCTGAAAGTCTATTTTCATTAACAGATATTGTTTTCAATTAATTTGGAGAGATGCTTTCAAAGTCGTCCGCTGCCGATTTGTTCTTTTCGGGAAAAGGTTAATTTTGTCGCGAATTCAAGTAATCCAAATATAAATATACGCCGCCACAAAATATAAAGATCAAGATTGGTCCTTTTAATTATTGCTTTTTACATGTCTGTATACATAAGCTCAAAATGAAGTCTGTAAGACCAGTTAGCTTAGCTGGAAGAGACAGGGACCTGAGATCATGGTTGCCTGGGTAGTAGGTTCGATCCCTGCAGGGGCAGCCGGGTGTTTCCTTGAGCAAAACAGTTTATCCACACTTGTTCAGAGTTAAAAGTCTTACTCTGCTTACCAGACTAGCTGACTTTGGTATTAACTAAAGAAAAAAGGATACATATAAACAGAGATAGAACCCTATAGAGGCTTCCGATATGAAAGTAGGTCAAATGGCAGTGTCGATATGTAACCTTTCTTCCTTCTGAGCATAACTTTTGCAAAAATAACTCTACCGGATAATCCCTGCTTTATGCACTTCTACCTGTTTGGAAACTTGAGTTGCGTTCTCAAGTGAATATGCTATAGAGACCAAGTTTCGAAAGGCATAACTATTGCAAAAATTGCTGAACCGGAAAATCCTTGCTTCATACACATCTACCCATTATAGTAATGATATTGCCCAAGTTTTGAAAAGATTCAGTCAGAAACGTAGGAAGAGTTGCGTTCACAAGCCGCAATATCAATTAGCTACAGAGACTAAGTTACAAGGGACATAACTCTTGCAGATATCAATGAACCGGAAAATCGCCGCTTCATGCACATCTATCTACACATTACAGTTATGACATTGACCAAGTTTTGAAAAGATACGGTCAGAAACGTAGGAGGAGTTGCGTTCACAAGAAATGGACGTACGGGACGGACGGACGGACAGACGGAGAAGATGACGCCAATATACGACCGCCTCCGGCGGCGTATAAAAACATGGAAAGAGAGAAAACAATAAATAAAATTACATACCTTTTTAGGAAATAAAAAATAAATAAAATCCAAATGTTTGTAGGAAATTAGTTCAACAAGAAATTACAATGTTCAATTTATAAATATAATGAAACTTTTATTTGTTCAAACGCTGACACGTCTTCACATCACGGATAGGGAGAGCGCGTCAGCATATAACTATGGGGCGCATAGAATAATTATCCGTCCAGATAGTGTTTTCTCGCGGTGCGAAGTATAGCGAGAACATGTTGTCGTAGCGACACGTAATTTGAATTGTGGGTATTTTGTTTACGCACTGGTGAACCCGTGCGCTGTTTGTGTAAGCAAATCATTCTACCAGTCAGTCACGTACAGACAAGACTTGTTTACTATTAATTTCATTCATGATTTCGTTATTTCTGTATAACATCATTTTGGATAAAAGTCGTTTATTTTCAATATTTGAAAGGGACACTATTTATATTTGTTTAAGTCACCATGTACCATTAAGGGTATTAATCAGTAAGAAAATAGTACTGATTGCATTAGTCTAGAACAAAGTAAAGTCCGGCGCTTCGCTTTGTGGTATTTGACGTCAAGACACATGTTTCCAGAGTTATTTCATCCACAAGATGTTTGTATCTCTGGTTGTTCCTGGGCCAGTCGACCGCATTACATAAGCTCATATTGTGTATAGGTCTGCTCGATATAGCAAGGTCGGGTTTATATAACTAATATTGTTTTAATATTTAATCAGAATAATATGTCAATGATTATTTGTATCTCAGTCCTGTACTAATACATCCTGCCTGGTAAATGCATACATTGTTGTTGTTGTTGTTGGTGGTGGTGGTAAGTTTTAAAGGGGTATGGAAGAAGTATAGCCAAGACTTACTATTACGTGTGTATCGATATGTATACTAATACGGTGCGCTTAAAGTTCTGTGTTCGTTACATATAACTATAGGAGAGCAATCATTAAATAAAAGTTGCGCGCGCATTTTAGTAATGGCGGACGTCCATATAATTCTTGAACAAATACTGGAAAAGTCACGAGTCTATATCGTCACAAATAAGGATTTATATTTTGCTAATCATATATATCTGGGTTTACTTTGGACATTTTACTGAGCACAGTGTTTTTGTCTCGCTCGTGCAATGCTGTGCTTCTTCGAACGTTTCAGATGATTGTATCTGAAAAAGTGTGGACTGTTGGGCATTAATTAGATCAACACTTGATTTTGTTTTATTGGGATCTCAGAGCAGAGGGTATGACATTTTGATAATTGTGCACTATTTGTGCGAATTTGAAGCATATGCACGACTCGCTGTTT
The DNA here is from genome assembly GCA_031761405.1 of Serripes groenlandicus. Taxonomy (NCBI): domain Eukaryota; kingdom Metazoa; phylum Mollusca; class Bivalvia; order Cardiida; family Cardiidae; genus Serripes; species Serripes groenlandicus. The sequence continues at coordinate 16,165,255 of JASEVX010000016.1, forward strand.
CGTAATATAGGTGGGATAAATAACAAACACTTCATTTAGCTGCTATCAATATCCTCAATTTAATTCGTCACGTTTGAATGACTATAAGATGAGTACTTACGATTACTACCAATTCTAACGGTATTCTGTAAAAACGAAAACAGGTCGAAATGGCTACAGGCTTTGATATATTGAAGGAACTAGCTCAAGTACAGCTATACTAATACACCGTGGTAAAAGTTCCTGTAGACCCTCAATCTTTCCTCTGTGCTGGACAAGTGTTTCAGGGCAGTGACCAGGAAGCGGACGCTTCCTTTATTTGTGCACCCGTAGAGGATTCACTGACTCCTGATGTATGTTTGAACGATGAACAACTTAATACACTCGTGGCTTGCTATAAAAGCTACCCCCAAAGAACTATTTAAAAAGTCACTATTAACAATACGCATCATGTTATACAAAACTGAATGAAGTAAGACGCGATTGATTCGTCTTTCTCTCCAATAATGATGATTTCCATTATTGTTGTTGCGTGGTGAAGCATGGTGAAGTGTGGTGAAGCATCGTGCACAAAGCAATGGTGCAATGGTGCAATGGTGAATCGCTTGCAGTTAAACTTGTGTATGATATTCACACCCTCATCTCTGCGTTAGTGTTGGGTGATTATGATAACCAGGAGATGAAGGAACTTATTAGTTCAAGCTAGGGGCTCAAAATGCCCTAAAATGCAGCTTCGGCGATAGACATCTGCGTAATGTATCGACCAGATCAGCCTGCGTTGTCCGTGCATACTGATCCGGCCAACACATTCCGTCTTAGGGGGATAGATGTATAGAGTAGTTATTCCTGGACAGAAAATCCACAGGAGGCGAAAAGTGTCTATCCGGGTAGGCCTGTGTGGCATGCTTAGGCTGATCCGGGTCGATACTTTATACAGAGTCCACAATGTTGATATTCTCACGAGACGGCCTACACATTGATTATTGCCAAGCCAAGCCCCTGCCAGCAGCAGACCAACTTCTACCACTGGGACTATTTCTATATACGATCCTACAACCCCACTGCGGTCACAAATCAAACAAATCCGTTCATCAGATTATCCGTCGAGATCAGAGCTTACATACTTACAGGAAACAATGTCTGTATTTCAGGCCGATTTTGTGACGTTGAAACAAAATTTAAGTGCTGAAAGAAATAAAGAAATCCTAGAAATGAAGGAAGCATTGCAGCAAGTTGGTGTTGTAGTGAATTATGTTCAACAATCATTTATTTCTGACATAATGGTCGTATCTCAAACACTTTCACGGATTGAATCTGTGGAATTAAACTCAACAACGCGTGTTAAAAATGAAATTAAACTGCTAATGCAGGACAATAAGAAATGTAAATATAATATAGAACTACTGCAGAATAATGTCCAAACGATCATTCATAAATCAAATAAAACGCATTCCATGGGGCAGTAAAAGTCCATCAACATAATTATACTGCCACCTCTCAATCCGTTGACCGTGACCTTTGTGAAGTCCATACGCATGTTGAATGTGGTCAGCAGTTCGAGACCACAAAGCCGCCCTGTTAACTCTCTGACAATGCAATCCCAACAGTGTAGGGGTATTTAATTATCAGTCTCAAAGCACTGAGTCTTCTGAAATCAGGGATATGGGTAACTATAACTCCATTAGCGATATGCACCTGGATGTAAATTACTCAGTCCCTGTTAACAAATTACTCAGTCCCTGTTGAACAATATCCATTCCCTGGAGTGAAATTAAATGCATCGACTGTTCAGACTGGTATGCCATCTTCATCTGTAGATCTTGGTCACGTATCGAACGTATTCGATGCAAACCTGCATAGCCTCACTGATTTTCTAGATAAGTATTATCAAAACAAGCCTTATAATGTGCATTTGGCTGGCTCGGCTACCTTAAAGGCGCCACCCATTACTACCTCGTATAGCCCGAGAGGGCGAAAGTCAAGGGCAACAGCTACGCACTTCGACATTTGCCAGTTCACTACGCTCGAACAATGCAACGTATGGCCCACTTTAAAGGTCAAGAGACGATGCACTCAGTCGCGATACGTCACAGTTCTCAGGCAATAACCACAGGTTTAGTTACCATGACGACCGTCCTTTTCCCAACGGTCACAATAAAACGTGAATACTAGCGTAATAGTCACGGGCGCTATCAGCGTTATAATCGAGATCAATATCGAGATTCGAGCTCTCATGCTCAAACTTTGAGTGAGACCACCGGTTATCATTATGATACCACAGACGATAATATTAGCTTCGATTCCCTAATAGGGAAGTAAAGCTTCACATTCTCAAATGTATGCATCCTCCAGAAACAATCGATCAAATATTTTCCAACGTAACGATTATCGGTTGGATGGTTTCAGAGACAATGCGGTAATAATAATTATAATGAGATGTCAAAGTCTCTGCTACATGGTAGTACTCAAGTAAACGCGTCCTATCCAGGTTATGGTCGAAATGATGATCAGGACTAGCACCTGACACAATTTATCCGTAAACGAACCCGTCGCTTTTTTGTACGTGGTTTTACACCAACTATAACCGGGGAGAAGGAAGATTGCTTATTTTGTCGGGCATAGAGGCCTTAAATTGACTAAGGACTCTTACTGTTTTACTATAAGAATAAACCTGTGGTCATTCGATTAAATGTTGAAAATGACGCGAATACGCATTTATTATGTGACCCATATTTCTGGCCAGACGGTGTTGACTGTAGGCCATTCGCATCCCAATCTAGATATAATGCCCGTCACTTTGATGTACCATGTGACAGGCGAGATCCCCAACAGCATGACCCACTGAGCAATGATGGATGTGATTATAACGGGTATTATCCCGTGGTTGACCGTAATCGTTATGATTGTCTCGATACCTCTAATTATCATGAGTAATACAGTAAACCTGGAACTCTTTACATGGAACGCAACAGGTGTGACGACAAGCGTTTTTTATTCAACTGAATGTTTGAATAGATTTGTCATTGACATTTATGTATCTCGGAACACTGGCTATTCGAAAAGTTTTTGCATATTTTGAATAACCTAAATAAGTCTTACTCTTGTTACGCTGACACAGAGGGTGATTTAAATTTAAACTGTAATGGGAAGGGAGGAAAAGGTGGGGTCGCCTTATTATGGAACACAGAAAATGATAATGTTGTCACGCGACTACCAACCATTAATGATAGATCCTTAGGTATCCAAATAGAGTTATCTGTACAGAATATTATGTATTTGTTCCAGGTGTATCTTCCATCTAAAACTAATACAGCTGACTCGTTTAGAGATTACTTAGATACTATCCAGGACTTAATATCTGAACATAGTTGGACAGGGACTGTGTAACAAAATAACCTCAGATAATAATTGTTGAAAATAGAAAACGTATAACAAGTATTATTATATAGGCTTGGCCTTAGTTTATATAACCATATGTATAGAGTATGCACAGTGTCAGTATCTAGAACATTATTTTCGTAAGCCTATTTCAAGCACAATGGTGGTACATTTTGTGAGAAGTAAAAATCAATAACTTTTGATTATCTTTTTATATATTTGAGTTAGTTGCAAGTTAGTTTCATTTAAATCGGTTGAGTATTAAACATTTGGATGATTTAATTTGGGGAAAATATAAATCTATGCATATCGTTCAGTTGGCCTTTTGCTAAAGTAAATTTATATAATCAGTTTGACAAGCTCGTGCTGCATGAGTATTTCGCGGTTCCAGGTGTGTCTTGGCTACTTAACTGAGGGACAATGTGTACGTTTTGTCAGTCAAATATCAACCTCGCTAGGAGTCAGTTGGTGACCATTACATGCGGAATTGTGTAAGTACAGACTTATCTTTATTTTGATTTTATTTAAATTGTTGAATGGTAAGTCAATTTAACGGATTCTTTATTCATTGTTTTAAATTATTTCGAGAAAAGGAAGTAGCTATAATTTTGAAAGATGTTTAAATTGATACAAATTACAAATAGTTTAAATTGTGTTATTTGGTATAGTGTTGGAGAGACATACTTTATTCATTTTATTACATAATGTTTATTACGATGTTACAGAGGAATCTATGAGTCTGTTTAATTATTGTATATATACATTGTGTTGCATTGGTGAATGATATTTCATTAATGCAGTTCATTGTTAAATGAAGGTTAATAAAAGAGTTCTTGTATTCATGATATGTATATTGGGGACATTATTTAGTCTTGTCAGTAGACGGTATTGTTTGGTGCAGTGAAAAGTAACTGTTTTAAAGTGTTATTATTATACCGTGAAAGTAAATAATGGTAGTGAAGGCATTGCACTGAAATTGTATGGTGATGAAATTGTAAGACGGAGTTTATTTATTGTAGCCGCTTTCTAGATACGGTAGACGTCATGATCTATAGACGTGCTACTAGCCGACGCTATGGGTGACGGATAACGACGGAGGTCAACAACGTTACGACGTAACCAGGAGTCAGCAGGTGGAGATCGTCACAGGACGCATTAATCTACATATCCGCAATATGTGCGGCATGACCATCCTGACGTCAGGGAATAGCCGGCGATAGGCAACCAGCCTAATAGATATAATCACAGGACGTTACGGTTCCTGATTTCCCGCCATCGCCAATAAAGGTTGAATGCGCAGTGGAGTTAATTTCCTACGAATCCGGACGCGGTAGTAGAAGTATAGTTTATTTATATCGTTTGAAATACGAACAGTGAAAATAAGGAAAGGTAAAAGTGACAGGTTAGGGACGGTTTGATTCCGTGAGTTGTTCAGTGGTGCACAGGGGTATTAGGACTTTCTGAGTTAAAATTATTCTTTTATTATTTCAGTGTTGTATATATATAGGTGTTTACTTAATTTAATATGGTTTTTATATAAAAATTAAAACTTGTAAATATTAATTGCCTTAACTTAGTATGTCTTGCTTAGTGAGTTGTCAGCCCTTTGTCATGTTGTGACAAATGGTGTCAGAAGTGGGATTTTGACAGCAAGCTAAGTAAGAATACTACAGACAGTTGTAAAGATTCCTCTGTAAAATTTTCAGTTAAATAATTTTCAAATTAACTATTTTGTTTAGACTTATTTGAAATTGAAATACGAGTTTCTATTTTTCAGTCACGACGAGCTCCTGGTGATGGTGATATATGGTACTGGTTGGTCGACCTTGTTAAGTAGCCACAAGATATCCATGCGCGGGAGTGAGTCAAGCTGTTAGAACATTGGTACCCTGTGATGAGACACAGCTGCGCGGTTGTAAGCGTTTTGTAGTAAAGCACGTAAGCTGAGGGTACAACAATAGGGTGGGACTATTTTAAGTTTAAAAAAAAAAAAAAAACACCTGAATGTTTAAAACTGATTTAATTTTGAATTAGGTTTTATTTTGATAAACTTAAATTGAGTTATCTTTGTCGCATTTAATAAGATCTTGGGCTTAGTAATCTGAGTATTAAGTGATCTGTGTTGGTAAAATATAGTTGGTAGAGACAGTGTGAAGTAATTGTATACTACTGCCATTTGTATTAGTGCATCGAACCGTACTGCATAGATAATAGTTAGTCACTATATTTGAATGAAAGTGGTTAGTGCGGGTTATTAATTTGCCGTACATTGTAGCTACAGGTAATATCCGTAAGTTGAGTATTGGGTGGACTCATATATGATAGGATAATTATACACTGGGCTAGCAGTATTTTGAATTAGATATATAGATATAGGCTATAGTCATACATGGATTGTTGTTAGTATTACGGTTAGTGAAGTATACTGTACCGTCTACGCAATTACTTAGAATAGTTTTGCGTCATATTATAGATGTATTTAACTTTGAAGTGAGTTAATTAAAATTCAGGGTTGTAATATATATAAGTTGGTCTTATTTGATTAGCTATTGATGACTCTTTGGACTATGGGAAGTTAAAGTCGCCATTGTTAAAACGGTTTGAATTGACGGAGGAAGGGTTTAGGAAGCGATTTAAAGCAGCTAGACCAGAGAATGGAGAGACATTTATACAGTATTTAAGAAGGTCAAGAAACTATTTGGAACGGTGGTTTGATTTAGGGAAAGTAGTAAAGACGTATGATGGTGTAGTAGATTATTTGTTAAGAGATCAATTGTTGGCTATAAGCAATCATGAGTTGCTATTATTTCTTAAAACGAAATTGTTTACAGACGGACCAGAGATGGCAGCACAGGCGGATTTGTTTGCAGAAGCGAGAGGTGGTTGTCAACAGGTAGTGTCAAAGGAAGGAAGACGAAAGAACCGAGGCACGAGTAACCATTCAGATGATCAGTGGAAGTGCCAGCATTGTGGAGGTGGTAATCATAAATCGGCTGACTGCAGAAGAAAAGGTAACAGACCGATGATGGCAGCCGTTGACGATAGTAATGGAAGAGTAGTTGCCAGTACAGAGACCGGAAGTGGAAACACCTTTTACCAACATCAAAACTATCGAGGTAACCAGCATGGAAGAGGCCGAGGAAGGTATAGAGGTCAAGGTCGAAGGGGTATGAGAAGGACAGACAGTTCGAATTGTATACATGTATGTAGCGATGTTTCGGAGCAGTTAGGGGCATGCATGCAGAGCAATTGTCCAACCAAGGAAGGAACAGTGAATGGGAACAAGGTGAACATGATGAGAGATACCGGGGCAACCTGTGTCATTGTGAAGAAGACGTTAGTGCGGGAGGACCAATTTACTGGTAAGGAGAGGTGCTGTAAGTACATAGATGGTTCCGAACATTATTTTCCCGTCGCAAAGATCGACGTGAACACACCCTATTATAAAGGTATCACAGAATCATTGTGTATTGACACACCATTATATGATCTAGTTATAGGTAACATTCCAGGGGCAAGATATCCAGAACCCGAAGATGAAGTAAACGCAGTGCAGACTAGAGCTCAAAAACAAGAAGGGACTAAGCCATATCGGAAATTGATTGTTCCAGGTAAAATATTGGATATTTCTAGAACAGATTTTAAAGAATTACAGATGCAAGATGAATCTCTGGAGAAGACTAGACAGAAAGCCACAGAAGGACATGTCAGAATGTGTAAAGGAGGTGGACAGGTGAACTTTTTATTTAAGAACGAGTTGTTGTATCGGGAGTTTTTATATCCAGATCATAAGAAGGCATACCAGTTAGTAGTTCCAACCAAGTGTCGAGAAACCGTGATGAAGTTAGCACACGAAGCATTGATGGGAGGACATCTAGGAATACGGAAGACCAGTGATAAGGTTTTAGCTGAGTTCTATTGGCCAGGAGTTTGTGCAGAAGTTAGTCGATATTGCATGTCCTGCGATATCTGTCAAAGAACTATAGCAAGAGGTAAGGTCATGAGAGTACCACTAGGAGACATGCCATTGATCGATACACCCTTCAAGCGGGTAGCAGTAGATTTGGTGGGACCAATAGAACCGATGACCGACAGGAAGAACCGATATATTCTAGTGATGGTAGACTATGCAACACGATATCCCGAAGCGGTGGCTTTACCAAGTATTGAGACAGAACGAGTAGCGGAGGCCCTAGTAGACATGTTTAGCAGACTTGGAATCCCAGAGGAGATGTTGACAGATATGGGTTCACAGTTTACATCTGAGATGATGGCTGAGGTAAGTCGAATGTTATCCTTACGTCAGTTAACCACAACCCCTTATCACCCAATGTGTAATGGTTTGGTGGAGAAGTTCAACGGGACGTTAAAGCGGATGCTAAAACGGATGTGTTGTGAGAGACCAAAAGACTGGGATAAGTATGTAAATGCAGCTTTATTTGCCTATAGAGAAGTACCACAAGAGAGCTTGGGGTTTTCACCTTTTGAGTTACTTTATGGTAGGACTGTGAGAGGACCGTTGAGTATATTGAAGGAATTATGGGCTGGTGAAGTGACTGAGGGTGAGATTAAATCCACATACCAATATGTTATAGATTTGCGGGAACGATTGGAAGAAACATGTAAGATGGCTCAAGAACAGTTAGGTAAGGCAAAATTACGTCAGAAGAAGTATTATAATAAGCGGACCAGGGCAAGAAAGTTTGAAGAAGGTGACAAAGTATTAGTACTACTTCCAGAGAACCACAACAAACTGTTATTGAGATGGAAGGGTCCTTTTGAGGTAACAAAGGTAATGAACCAACTTGATTTTGTAATTGATATGCAGGGTAAGGAAAAAACATTCCATGCGAATATGTTAAAAAAATATCACGAGAGAGACATTGATGATGATAATGAGGTTCGAGGAGTATTTGCTGTGGTTTGTTCTGCAATTGTAGAAGATGAGGATGATAGGAAAGGAGATGATATCGATTGGGTCGATGAAGAGATACCATTAGAGTGTCCATCTAGCGTAGGTACTGAATCAGTCGACAACGTAGATATTTGTAAAGACTTATCAGTAGATCAGAAAGCACAAGTAGATAAAGTGTTGAAGGAGTTCACTGATGTCTTAACCGACATACCAGGAACCACGTCATTTATAGAGCACGACATAAAGCTCAGTACAGCTGAACCAATTAGAAGTAAAGCGTATCCTATTCCTAACCAATCTGTAGAGATAGTAAATGAGGAAGTTAGTAAGATGATAGAACTAGGGGTAATAGAACCTTCAAATGCACCATTTTCTAGTCCGATTGTCTTGATAAGAAAGAAAGATGGCAGCATCAGATTTTGCATTGATTTCTGGCAGTTAAATAAGGCTACAGTGTTTGACGCTGAACCGATGCCAAATATTGAGCAGATATTCTCGAAATTGTCTAAGGCTAAATATTTTTCAAAGATAGATCTCAGTAAAGGCTACTGGCAAGTACCTTTAACAGAGCAGGCAAAGGATATGACATCATTTGAAACGTCCACAGGACTGTGGCGTTTTAATAAAATGCCATTTGGGCTGGTATGTGCGCCAAGTACATTCTGCAGACTAATGAGAAAGGTTCTTAAAGATTTAGAGGGTGTAGATAGTTTCATTGACGATATTCTAGTGTTCACGATGACTTGGGATCAGCATGTTATAGCTTTAAAGGAAGTGTTCAGTAGATTAAGAGTAGCTAGTTTAACAGCGAGACCTAGCAAGTGTAGTATTGGATATTGTAGGTTAGAGTGTTTGGGACATGTGATAGGTGAGTCAAGTACACTGAGACCATCACAGGACAAAATAGAGGCAGTCCAAAAAGCGGAAAGACCAACAACTAAAAAGCAGGTAAGATCGTTTTTAGGTGTAGTAGGATTCTACAGGAAATTTATTCCGAACTTTTCAGCTATTGCGGTACCTTTGACCGATTTAACGAAGAAATTTCAACCAAATAAGGTATTATGGGGAGATAGTCAGGAATTTGCTCTTCAGACCTTGAAGAAGAGTCTTGTAGGACCACCGATATTGAAGTTACCAGAGTTAGATAAGCCATTCATTCTCAGGACCGATGCATCAGATGTAGGTGTAGGAGCAATATTACTGCAGGAATCCGAAGGTGTGAAGTGGCCAGTAGCTTATGGAAGCAAGAAATTACTGGATAGAGAAAAGAACTACTCAGTAATTGAAAAGGAGTGTCTGGGTGTGATTTGGGGAATTTCCAAGTTTCATAGGTATTTATTCGGCAGAGAATTTGTATTAGAAACAGATCACCAGCCTCTTGTTTACTTAAACAAGTCGAAAATGACGAATTCTAGGTTAATGAGATGGGCATTAGCATTGCAACCATACAGAATGCGTATTCAGGCTATTCCAGGCAGAGATAATGTTGGTGCAGATTATCTCAGTAGATTAGGAAATAAGTAAAGTTAGACCAGTTTAATGACAAGAGTACGACAGGGACGTACCTGTAAAATATATCGGGGAAAACTAGGTTAGTGAATAAGGAGTTTAGATTTTAGAAGCTGTGTAATTGTAAATAGTATGGTTTATTGCGGTAGACTAGACAGGTAGTGCTAGTGAAAATTTATTTTGTTAGCTAGAAAAAGTGTAACCACTTTATCCTTGGGGGGAACGTGTTGTAACAAAATAACCTCAGATAATAATTGTTGAAAATAGAAAACGTATAACAAGTATTATTATATAGGCTTGGCCTTAGTTTATATAACCATATGTATAGAGTATGCACAGTGTCAGTATCTAGAACATTATTTTCGTAAGCCTATTTCAAGCACAATGGTGGTACATTTTGTGAGAAGTAAAAATCAATAACTTTTGATTATCTTTTTATATATTTGAGTTAGTTGCAAGTTAGTTTCATTTAAATCGGTTGAGTATTAAACATTTGGATGATTTAATTTGGGGAAAATATAAATCTATGCATATCGTTCAGTTGGCCTTTTGCTAAAGTAAATTTATATAATCAGTTTGACAAGCTCGTGCTGCATGAGTATTTCGCGGTTCCAGGTGTGTCTTGGCTACTTAACTGAGGGACAATGTGTACGTTTTGTCAGTCAAATATCAACCTCGCTAGGAGTCAGTTGGTGACCATTACATGCGGAATTGTGTAAGTACAGACTTATCTTTATTTTGATTTTATTTAAATTGTTGAATGGTAAGTCAATTTAACGGATTCTTTATTCATTGTTTTAAATTATTTCGAGAAAAGGAAGTAGCTATAATTTTGAAAGATGTTTAAATTGATACAAATTACAAATAGTTTAAATTGTGTTATTTGGTATAGTGTTGGAGAGACATACTTTATTCATTTTATTACATAATGTTTATTACGATGTTACAGAGGAATCTATGAGTCTGTTTAATTATTGTATATATACATTGTGTTGCATTGGTGAATGATATTTCATTAATGCAGTTCATTGTTAAATGAAGGTTAATAAAAGAGTTCTTGTATTCATGATATGTATATTGGGGACATTATTTAGTCTTGTCAGTAGACGGTATTGTTTGGTGCAGTGAAAAGTAACTGTTTTAAAGTGTTATTATTATACCGTGAAAGTAAATAATGGTAGTGAAGGCATTGCACTGAAATTGTATGGTGATGAAATTGTAAGACGGAGTTTATTTATTGTAGCCGCTTTCTAGATACGGTAGACGTCATGATCTATAGACGTGCTACTAGCCGACGCTATGGGTGACGGATAACGACGGAGGTCAACAACGTTACGACGTAACCAGGAGTCAGCAGGTGGAGATCGTCACAGGACGCATTAATCTACATATCCGCAATATGTGCGGCATGACCATCCTGACGTCAGGGAATAGCCGGCGATAGGCAACCAGCCTAATAGATATAATCACAGGACGTTACGGTTCCTGATTTCCCGCCATCGCCAATAAAGGTTGAATGCGCAGTGGAGTTAATTTCCTACGAATCCGGACGCGGTAGTAGAAGTATAGTTTATTTATATCGTTTGAAATACGAACAGTGAAAATAAGGAAAGGTAAAAGTGACAGGTTAGGGACGGTTTGATTCCGTGAGTTGTTCAGTGGTGCACAGGGGTATTAGGACTTTCTGAGTTAAAATTATTCTTTTATTATTTCAGTGTTGTATATATATAGGTGTTTACTTAATTTAATATGGTTTTTATATAAAAATTAAAACTTGTAAATATTAATTGCCTTAACTTAGTATGTCTTGCTTAGTGAGTTGTCAGCCCTTTGTCATGTTGTGACAGACTGTCGTATTTATGGGTTATTTTAACTGTCATATATCAATAGTAACAATTATATGAAACGGTTAGATAGCCGGGACAAAATGGTCATGTCTTTCCTGAAAAAATAAGGCTTTCTAGAGTAACTTCCCTTGATTTATGTGGTGGTGCGCATGTTACATTTGAATCTAGCTGTGGTCGGAGTATCATCGATAATATTATTTTGAATTCCGATGACATGCATTACGTCACTTATTGCGATAGTGTTGATGACGACATGCATTACGTCACTTATTGCGATAGTGTTGATGACGACATGCATTACGTCACTTATTACGTCACTTATTGCGATAGTGTTGATGACGATTCATTGCTTTACTCTAACCACCGCGCTGTGTAATGTGCATTAAATGTTCCTATTACTTTCAGCAGAGACATAAACACATAGATAAGAAACCCGGGATTTTCAAGCGAGATCACGATTTTTATCACGGGTACAGCGAAAAAGTCGATAGTATTGCTGATCATGATCCGTGTATTGCAAGTGCTTTATAGAAGATGAAATAAATAAACCAGTAAATGTATCTTTGATATCAATTCAAATGCCCTATTTCGTTAATTACATTTCCTGTTTGACATAATTTTCTTAACCCTTTCGCACTGACTCCGATGACTCAAACAATCTGATGACTCGAATAAGTCGATAACTCGAACAATCCGATAACTCAAACAAGTCGATAACTCAAACAAGTCGATAACTCAAACAATCCGATAACTCGAACAATCCGATAACTCGAACAAGTTGATAACTCGAACAATCCGATAACTCAAACAAGTCACTGACTCGAACAATCCGATGACTCGAACAATCCAATGACTCGAACAATCCGAAGACTCGAACAATCCGATGACTCAAACAATCTGATGACTCAAACAATCTGATGACTCGAACAATCCGATAACTCGAACAAGTCGATGACTCGAACAATGATGAGTAATTTCTTCCTTTTTCACACTGTTTTTTCAAATCTATTTAATAATTAAGCTACCATTTATTGAATTTTTTACGTTGAAGACAAACCCAATCAGACGATTTCTGAAAACATTGCGACATGAAGAGAAATCGCTCATAAGGAGCTATTTCATCTATTTTCCCCACTGTTTTCAACTCTGATTGCACTCATTTATGGGATTTTACTACCTTTATGACAAGGTATTTTCGAAGCCATCTTGACTATACCTTGACTATACCTTGACTATACATTGACTATACCTTAACTATACATTGACTATACCTTGAACCAATTAAAACATTAGTTTGAGTTATCTGCTGCATGGTAAGTGTATGCAAGAAAAGAACTTTTAAAATACGATGAATTGCAATTCCGTAATCGTCTACACCGACGTTAACCTGTACACATATGAGCCGACCCGCGAGAAAACCAACATTGTCGACTCGGCGTAAAGTATCGACTCGTATCAGCTTAACCCGGGCAGACACTTTTCGCCTTCTGTGGATTGATTTTCTGTTTCTGGAATCATTAATCTATACCTCTATTCTCCTGAGACTGAATGTGTCGGACCGGATTAGCCTGCGCCTGAGTTATAGAGTAATGATTCCTGAAACAGAAAATCCACAGGAGGCGTAAAGTGTTTGCCCGAATTTGCCTGCGCGGATTTCATAATGTTAGTTTTCTCGTGGAATGGCATATATCTTATCTTAGTTTGACGTAGGTCCGTCTGTTTTGTTGCTTTATTTGTTAAAATCGTGTTCCAGTCTTACAGTGCATTTCAACACAGCAATGGGGACGTTGTTTACTTGTACGTACAGTTATTTATTATCCCTTTCCCCCATGCAGACGCATTTCGAAGCGTCGGATACATATGGCTTTAGCAAACATTGTCGCAAAAGAAGAAAGTGATCAAGATGAGAATCTTTTTTAATTTTGCCAGTGTTTTGAAATCTGTTCAATAATTACACATTTATTAATAAATAAGATTTTTCATTATTTTGCCTAGATGTTTTCAAAGATTCGCTTTTATGTGGGAAAGGGTTACATTTACCTTTCCCACATGCAGACGCATTCAGATTAAACATATTTATTTCAGCTATTAAATCAAGTTAGAAAAAACCCAAACACAGGTTTAGAAAAACAGCAAAGTATGTTTATATTAATTATTCTACTTGATGGATGTATTTACATATATAGATTTTCAACGAAGAGAGTTCTTGAATGGTATTTACTGTCGTACAAAGGACTCCTTTTGACACAGATACTACTTGTGAATTACTCAAGAGACGCCGTACTATAACTGAAATACGGTTGAGAATTGAGGCGTAAATCCTCATCTACAGTCACATAATTAACTACACATGTGTCAAGCGTGCTAAGATCGGTTTTCCTAGATAATCGTCTAACTCTTTCAGCGCCGAATTGCCTAAAGTAGACTAGTCCATGTCTAATATCAGGCGAGTCCATTTCCATGTAGTTAGAATGTTGTAATACTTTGAAAACTGAAAGAAAAACGATGCTGCTTTTAGATTAGACAGCTCGCTACGAGCTGACTTAAATGAATGTGTATCATTTGCCAAAGTCAAAACGTTAGGTTAAACTTTTTTTGTTTCACATCTATTGTGAAACAAGCTTTCAGCTTATGTTAATCGCGCTCGATGTCTGCTTCCTGCAGACTTGACCAGTACTCGCGCCGTTTAGAAAGATCCTAAAGCCTGAACCCGCTCACCACGGGTTTCGGACCTTTGGTACGAGGTGTCATGGCTCTACCACTGCACCACTCGCTGTCTTTCCCAATATTGCCATTGGCGCTAAAAGAGTTATTAAATATTAATATCTCTTTTCTTTTTTTCTTGCAGTCCTAGCATTGCTGTCTACACTCGACTTTAGTTTTGGTGCCACTCGAGGTTCGCTTTTTAATTAACCATTTTCCGCATACAGCAAATCCGATGCAAACGACTTTGAAAACATTTAGGTAAAACAGTATGGAAGTTTTCTATCTATGACATTCAAAGTTCTCCTCGGTACGCAGTATAGCGGAGAACGTTTGTCTTAGCATATACGAATACACATATCGGAGATGTGTGCATGTGATCGCCGTGCGATGGCTAAGTATATAAGACCGGTTTGACGGGTTTTGGTAAGTTCTAGCAAGACTTCGAACAGTTAACTTCTCACTATCCGAATTCAGTATCAATACGAGGGTTTAATAGATATTTCTGTATTTCACTGTGTTATGTGCTTGGAAGAATTGAATAAGGAATGGTTAATATGCGATTTGACTGCACAGGTTTCCAGAGTCTTTTCATAAAACGTTTTTATCTCTTGTTTTTTCCCCTGGGTTAGTCATATCGTAGTCATTATGTTTAAAATTCTGATCAGACAACGGAACAATTTGATATGTATATAGTAAGCACAGATTGTAATTGCTTACTTCCTCTTGTGAATAAATCGCTGTCTTGCCCATGCAATAGGTGTTTGCTTGTGTTTAGTAGAGTTAAGACGTATGCTTATTTAACAGAGTTGAAATCATTGATGCAATATATGGAAATTGCTCATTTTGAGTCATGGTTGAGTGCCCTTGGACATGGCACATTTTCTAGCTTAGTACAGTTATGTTTACCAATGGATCATAGGTAAGTGATCTGTCGCCCTGATATAAATGAAACAAGAAACACACAGGATGTAAATATTTCGAACAAGAAGGCCAAATGTCCCTTTATTTTAAACAAGAAGGCCAAGATGTGCCTATATTGTTCACCTGGCTACCATAGCCTATATAAAAAGGTTACCATGCCCAGAAAGGGTCAATATTGACGAAGGGATTAAACGTTTTATATGCTACGATCTATTTGATATTCAGCATGTGAAGTTTAGTCGTGAAATGACAAGTTTATTCCTGAAACCATTTGGTTTGCAGTTTGCTTAACATTCACTGCAACTATAATGTGTCATACAAGCTGAAGTTTCTCAAGTTTGTTTTTAAGGTGCTTAAATATTAACATATATTAAGGTGTTTTTTGCCTCTAGTTATAAGTTAAATGTGACACAAGCTTTGGAAGGAGAGGGGGAAGTCTATTCTCCTCCAGTGTAGCAGAAGTATGATAGTAAAGACGGGAGTATATAAACAAAAAATACGAAGTAATTTAAAAATAATTAAAGATATTTATGAGCAAGATTGAGCATTATGAAAGTTCACATGTATAGTGAATTAATAATATAGCAAGAATTATTGAGTCTGTTTTGTTTGTTTTTAATGTCTCTTTAAAGGAATACGCTTGGCTGATGACAACCCGCTCTGAATTGAAAAATATTGACTTAAAGAACATTTATTTACTATGCATGTCTATAACATACAACTAATAATGAAGATATTACTATTTAAAGATGACTATTTGTGCTGATCGGTGCGCAGCATGAGCGCGGTCATTGTTTACATATCGCAATGTCTCGAGACATTCTGAAAAGAATCGTGACGTCATTTACACACTATGTCCCAAACGAAACTAATGAACAACTGCGGTACTATAAAGGGAATACAAAATATACTTTTTCGTAAAAAAATTAACCCCGGAAGTTTACAAATCTAAACTTCAATTATTCAAAATGGAATTCCAAGCATAACATCATATTGTTACTAGATATATATATATATAGTTTTATAGTAAATAGTATCAAACCATAGTAGATGGATAGAAAACACGAACTTGACTCGTGTAATATATATCAGCCGATTAAATATATGTGTGTTGACATTTATTTATACAATAATGTCATTCGTTTATATAATTGACAGTTGTTTGTTATGATTTCACAGCTCGTTAGACATAATGAACCGTCGTTTTTTTGTACAGAAATCAAAGGTCATAGAAACAATTAAATTTCCGGTAGTGGTCGGACGCTACTGTAATAGGATCTGTCGGCGAGTCTTTTGAGCAGACATTATTCGATCCCTTCCCTACATACTCTGCAGTTGACGGTAAAGATATTTTCCATATTAGTCATCTGCTGCAGATGTGGTGCATGTGGAAAAGGGAGACTTGAAATGATTAATTTTGACCAAATTTCCAAAAGGATTTTTGTTGTAAACCTTTTATATTATAAATTGAAGAAATATTCTCAAACCTGCTTAAATATCCCTTTAAATTCCAAATGAAATCGTCCAATTTCTAAAATCGTTACTTGTTTTTAGTTGAATGTATTTTACCATAATTCATTACCTCCAAATACAAGACACGAGAAAGTTTATGAAGAATGAGTATAGCATAGCTTCGGAGGTTTTACACAAATGAGCCACGTCAAAATTAGACGAGATTATCGCATATACTTTTGAACCAGAGTATTCAGACATCGAACTTTTGGAAATGGAAATGAATAATGTTCATCGAGAATTGGAGATCGCTCTAGTCCCGATTTCTAAGGAGGATTTTTATTCATGCTGTAACTGCATCGTAATGCCGCTACCAGAGGAAAATGTTTAACAACTTTTTTCATCAACTCGAACACCCACATGAAGTTCTTATGTTCATAGACAGGCTTAACTGTCCACTAACCAGTTAGTTTTGAAAATGCCTGCTTATAGATCTTTTCACCACATAAATCTGTTCGCTGTTTTCGACCAAGGGAATGAACATGGTCGATTACAGCCAGTGCTGTCCTTGTTTTCATTTGATCATCATCAAATTCCTGACGTTTAGGGCAGTACTTCAACATAAGGCTGTGAAAGACGTAACAGTATTTCAGTAATTAATTATATAGGAAAAGCTAAATCGAATGTTCTCAAACGAACTGACATCTTTTGACTGCTGTAACATTTTACTCCTTGCATGATGGTCAATTAATTATTGTATTACCCCTAATTAGTTGAATTGCTGTTTATTACCCCTAGTCGGCTGCTGCTTCTGATCAGCACATCAAAGCCTCGGTGGTGCTGTGTTGGTAGATCATAAGTAGTGTCTGATTGCTACCGGAAATATGATTCGGTTTTATGACCTTTAATTGGTTTTCAATAAAGAACGGTACAATGTTTTTAATTGTCGATTAATCTGTGAATTACGCCTTTTGTCACAACGTTTACAACTTTATTTATACATGTATTTGCTGTCATAGAGATTGTAGTGTTGTGGGGAGTGCCGGTGTAAGAAAGCCTTTATAGGCATGGCCGAAAATTGTTTTTGCTTTTGAGCGGTACAGTAAACCTCTGCAGACGCATCCTGACGAAAAACCGACCATACAAATATGCAATTTGATCTTATTTGAAATTCACAATATGACCTCCGAATTGCGATTTATGTGTGTACACTCTCAAAATATTATTGCAGTTTAAAGAATTATAGTCAAACAGCACGAGATCAAATCTAACACAGTTGTTACTTAATAAGAATTATTTTATCCAATGGTGGCCTTTTTTTACTGATAAATTAAATTAACGGCAATTACGTTCTCAAACTTCTCTATTATCTAATTCAATAAATTAACGGCAATAATGTTCTCAAACCTCTCAAACTATCTAATTAAGGAAGTTTAAATAAACATTCAAAGCAAACTGTAATCAATTATAACACGGATAAATTTACCGCCCCACTATGATGAATTAATAATCTAAAACAAACATACATGTATACAATATTTACAACATTAAACTTCAAAAAGTAGTCCTGCCTCATAATCGGCCTTTTTGGGCCAGACATTTTGGGAAAATTGGCCTTTCTATCTGGACCTATAATCGGCCTTTTTGGACTGGCCTTTTACACATTCGGCCATTTTGTACCTATACCTAAGATACAAAAGCGGTCTGAAAATTTAGTAATCAATACAGTGATAATCGGAAGGGTGTAACTGACGTCACAGGAAGTTGAATATAAGCAAAGATGGCGGCGCCCATAGGCGATTGATACCGACGTGAATACACAAACTTTAAAAGCATATATCTTGGTAGTGCAAGCTTTTAAAAAAAAGTTAATTACATCAAAATGATACATTACTGTAGTGCTATTTAGTCATATAGTTTTAATCTGAGCAAACAGTATTCCTTTAATCGTTTTGAACATGCCAGTAGAAAACTGAAAAATTAACAAAAGAAAATATTCAAGTCAGTTCCCAAAAGGCAAAGAACGAAAACCATTTGGTACGAATCGTTCATCTCGAACGAAACATGAAAAACAAGGTACGAATCCAATGGATTTTGGAAATCGGATGAAATCGTGAAAACAGCGAAGTATTCATAACGGAAGAAAGCAGAGACAACTTAATTTGTCTATGGAAACCGATGACACACTGTCGTCTTTTAAGTAAGAAAAGCTATGACATGCTGCATTTACAAATAATATAATGGGTCACGTTACGGCCCTGCCTATTGCATAGTTGGGTTAACGTTGTTTTTACAGTTTCTAGAATTATACTGTAATATGTAGTTATTAAATTGAATCATCATTGATTATTTAAAGATTACCCATTTATTTTAAAATCTCAATATTATAAATAAGCAAAAACATCGCCAGAAACTTTTTCCGATTTTTGCTGAATCGGGTCGTAAACCAAACTATAAAAAAAGCGTAGCCTAATAATTTGGGGGAAAGTTATTAAATACCCATTAAATGTGTCTAAAGTGCTGTAATAACGGTAGAAGACAAACGTATTTTGTATCATACTGTTTCTTAAATCATTTTATACAATTTATTTTTTCTTAAATGTTGTTTTTTATTCAAACATATAACGTTTATCTTAACAATAATAATGTTGGTTGCTCCCTTTTCGATTACGTCACCCAATGGTACAAAATTAAAACCTACCCCATACCGAAGCCGCGCTTCCACTCGGCGTCAATAATGTTGAAACGGCTGAACACCCCAATAAAACAACCAAATACTGTTTTACTGGTAAATCGTCCACCTCGGCTGAAGGATGTCGTTGGTTCAATCCCTGGCAAGATCTTTGCATAAATGGTATTTGTAGAATTTCCTCCTTCTTGCCAAGAGCTGTGGGAGTCGCTGGTGTCGGGATACATGTACCAATAGTACCGGTAAATAACTCAAGGAATCACTGGTGTCGGGATACATATACCAATAGTACCGGTAAATAACTCAAGGAATCACTGGTGTCGGGATACATATACCAATAGTACCGGTAAATAACTCAAGGAATCACTGGTGTCGGGATACATATACCAATAGTACCGGTAAATAACTCAAGGAATCACTGGTGTCGGGATACATGTACCAGTAGTACCGGTAAATAACTCAGGGAATCACTGGTGTCGGGATACATGTACCAGTAGTACCGGTAAATAACTCAAGGAATCACTGGTGTCGGGATACATGTACCAGTAGTACCGGTAAATAACTCAAGGAATCACTGGTGTCAGGGTACATGTACCAGTAGTACCGGTAAATAACTCAGGGAATCACTGGTGTCGGGATACATGTACCAATAGTACCGGTAAATAACTCAGGGAATCACTGGTGTCGGGATACATGTACCAGTAGTACCGGTAAATAACTCAGGGAATCACTGGTGTCGGGATACATGTACCAATAGTACCGGTAAATTACTCAGGGAATCACTGGTGTCGGGATACATGTACCAATAGTACCGGTAAATTACTGAGGGAATCACTGGTGTCGGGATACATCTACCAGTAGTACCGGTAAATAACTCAAGGAATCACTGGTGTCGGGATACATGTACCAGTAGTACCGGTAAATAACTCAGGGAATCACTGGTGTCGGGATACATGTACCAATAGTACCGGTAAATAACTCAGGGAATCACTGGTGTCGGGATACATGTACCAGTAGTACCGGTAAATAACTCAGGGAATCACTGGTGTCAGGGTACATGTACCAGTAGTACCGGTAAATAACTCAGGGAATCACTGGTGTCGGGATACATGTACCAGTAGTACCGGTAAATAACTCAGGGAATCACTGGTGTCAGGATACATGTACCAGTAGTACCGGTAAATAACTCAGGGAATCACTGGTGTCGGGATACATGTACCAGTAGTACCGGTAAATAACTCAGGGAATCACTGGTGTCGGGATACATGTACCAGTAGTACCGGTAAATAACTCAGGGAATCAATGGTGTCGGGATACATGTACCAGTAGTACCGGTAAATAACTCAGGGAATCACTGGTGTCGGGATACATGTACCAGTAGTACCGGTAAATAACTCAGGGAATCGCTGGTGTCGGGATACATGTACCAGTAGTACCGGTAAATAACTCAGGGAATCACTGGTGTCAGGATACATGTACCAGTAGTACATATAAATTACTCAGGGAATCACTGGTGTCGGGATACATGTACCAGTAGTACCGGTAAATAACTCAGTGAATCACTGGTGTCGGGATACATGTACCAGTAGTACCGGTAAATAACTCAGGGAATCACTGGTGTCGGGATACATGTACCAGTAGTACAGGTAAATAACGTATAAATATAAGTGTTGAAAGACAGAAAACAAATAAAATTATTCATGTCGTAAAACAGTTATAACTCGGGTAAGACTGTGCTAAAAGATGAAATTTGCCAATCTATCACGTTGGCAGTCAAGTGGGAGTCAGTAAAGCCTATCTTTCGGGGCTGAGGACTACTTTTACATTGAAAAAAAATAAGATTGACGCCTAAGTTAAATTTCCGAACGCTTCCGAAACATTTCAAAGGCGACGTGTCGCTCGTGCTCTAATACTTGTAGTTACGAAATATCGTATCGTTACTGGTAATCCAACAGTCGGCCTTCAAAACCGTTGTTAAAAGGTTAGAAATTGGTCAACCAAAACTAACCCTGAGCGTCAAGAAGGTAAGCAGTTACCACCAAGTATGACTCGTTGACGGTGCATGGGGGTCGTGGACATCGTACCAGGCGTGCTCCGCAACGTATGGATCCGGAAGTAAAAGCCTATCTTTTACTTTTACATTTAACAAACAATTTTACGTCCTAGTTACATTTCTGAACGCTATCGAAGAATTCCAGAAGGGATTACTAACGACGTGCTATGTGCTCCAATTCGTGTAGTTACGTAAAACCGTATAGTTACTGGTGATCCAACAAGTCTATGGTATGAGCCGATTTGGGCTTGAGCCTGGCTTGTAGTCCCGAATCAGTCGCTCTAACCAATAAGTAAACAAGTAAAATGCATTTCAGTTGACGGTGCATGGGGATCGTGGACATCGTACCAGGCGTGCTCCGCCACGTGTGGATCCGGAACTAAATCGCGGTTCCGGTATTGTAATTCGCCACGCCCACAAAATGACGGACACGTGTGCTCTGGGGCGAATTACCAGAAGACGTCGTGTTTTGACACACAATGTCCACATGCTGCATCAGGTAAGTGTATATTTGAGCGGTGCTCCATGAAAATCGACATGAACGTAATTATTACATGTGTATATCTGAGCGGTGCCCCATGAAAATCAATATAAACGTAATTATTACATGTGTATATCTGAGCGGTGCCCCATGAAAGTCTACATGATCGTATTTATTACATGTGTATATCTGAGCGGTGATTCATGAGAATCAACATGAACGTAATTATTACATGTGTATATCTGAGCGGTGCTCCATGAAAATCAACATGAACGTAAGTATTACATGTGTATATTTGAGCGATGCTCCATGAATATCAACATATACGTAATTATTACATGTGTATTTTCTTGGTAGTGTAGAGGTAGATCACCAACGTCAGCTGCAAGAGGTCGTTGGTTCAATCCCCGTCTGCGTCATTGTAAAGACTTTAAAAAAGTTGATTTCCATCCTTTGCTGTCAAGGTTGTGTGTATCGCTGTTGTCAGGATACATGTACCAGTAGTACAGGTAAATTACTCAGGGAATGCAGTGATACTCAAATATTGTTGAAAACGACGGAAAACATATATAATTATTCATGTCGTCAAACAGTTATAACTCGGGTAAGACTGTGCCTATGGATGAAATTTGCTTGCGTTTCCAAAGTATGAATCAGAAAAGCCTATCTTTCGGGCGTAAGGACTACTTTTACAGTGAACAAACAATTGACGTCCTAGTTACATTTCTGAACGCTATCGACGAATTCCAGAAGGGGATTACCAATGACGTGTCGCTCGTGCTCCAATTTGTGTAGTCACGTAACACCGTATCGTTACTGGTGATCCAACAGACGACCTTGAAAACGTTTGTTAAAAAGTAAGAAATTGCTCAACAATCAATAACCCTGAGTTTCAAGAAGTAAGCAGTTACTACCATTTTTAAAGTCTTTGGTATGAGCCGATTTGGGCTTGAGCCTGGCTTGTAGTCCCGTATCAGCCGCTCTAACAAATAAATAAACAAGTAAAATGCATTTCAGTTGACGGTGCATGGGGGTCGTGGACATTGTACCAGGCGTGCTCCGCCACGTGTGGATCAGGAACTAAATCGCGGTTCCGGTATTGTAATTCGCCCCGCCCACAAAATGGGGGACACGTGTGTACCGGGGCGAATTACCAGAAGACGTCTTGTTTTGAGACACAATGTCCACATCCTGGATCAGGTCAGTGTATATTTGAGCGGAGCTTCATGAAAATCGCCATGAACGTAATTATTACATGTGTATATCTGAGCGGTGCCCCATGAAAATCAAGATGAACGTAATTATTACATGTGTATATTTGAGCGGTGCTCCATGAAAATCAACATGTACGTAATTATTACATGTGTATATTTGAGCGGTGCTCCATGAAAATCAACATGTACGTAATTATTACATGTGTATATTTGAGCGGTGCTCCATGAAAATCAACTTGTACGTAATTATTACATGTGTATATTTGAGCGGTGCTCCATGAAAATCAACATGTACGTAATTATTACATGTGTATATCTGAGCTGTGCCCTAAGAAATGGTAAAGAACCCTGTCGCGTACCCATGCTCAGGATCCAAATGGATCCTGCTTATTGTAAATAAAATATTTAAACTTGCATGCAGATAAGCTTAGAGGAATCTTAATACACGAACTCGCTTCTAATACGGGTGTACGTTAGTTGGTCACACGACGTTACGTGAAACTTGCAATACTGGGCTGCATTGAACGCCTTAAATTTACCTCAAATGTTTTCAAAACTTGTGGCATAGTCGTAATCTTCGAAGATTTTTTATCTGGTCGTCCTGGGTTCGTTCCCTAGTGTAGCGGTTATTATGAAGTCTCCAAGCGTAATACTGGTGTATTTATCAAGGTTTCATAGTTAAGTGGGCTGTCTCCGTCATAAAACTGAAACAATGTTGAAAGCAGCAGAACATCCCATTAAAACAAACAGATAATTATATAACCGCCTTGGTAGTGTAGAGGTGGATCACCCACATCAGCTGCAAGATGTCGTTGGTTCAATCCCCGTATGCGTCATTGTAAAGACTTTAAAAAGGTTGATTTCCATCCTTTGCTGTCAAGGTTGTGTGTATCGCTGGTGTCAGGATACATGTACCAGTAGTACAGGTAAATTACTCAGGGAATGCAGTGATGAAATTTAAATATTGTTGAAAGCGACGAAAAACATATATAAGTATTCATGTCGTCAGACAGTGATGACTCGGGTAAGACTGTGCCTATAGATGAAATTTGCTTGCGTTTCCAAAGTATGAGTAAGTAAAGCCTATCTTTCGGGGCTAAGGACTACTTTTACATTAAACAAACAATTGACGTCTTAGTTACATTTCTGAACGCTTCCGAAGAATTTCAGAAGGGATAACTAACGACGTGTCGCTCGTGCTCCAATTCTTGTAGTTACGTAACATCGTATCGTTACTGGTGATCCAACAGACGACCTTGAAAACTTCAAGAAGGTAAGCAGTTACTACCACTTTTAAAGTCTTTGGTATAAGCCGATTTGGGCTTGAGCCTGGCTTGTAGTCCCGAATCAGTCGCTCTAACCAATACGTAAACAAGTAAAACGCATTTCAGTTGACGGTGCATGGGGGTCGTGGACATCGTACCAGGCGTGCTCCGCCACGTGTGGATCAGGAACTAAATCGCGGTTCCGGTATTGTAATACGCCCCGTCCACAAAATGGGGGACACGTGTGCACTGGGGCGAATTACCAGAAGACGTCGTGTTTTGAGACACAATGTCCACATCCCGGATCAGGTAAGTATATATCTGAGCAGTGCTCCATGAAAATCAACATGAACGTAATTATTACATGTGTATATCTGACCGGTGCTCCATGAAAATCAACATGAACGTAATTATTACATGTGTATATCTGAGCTGTGCCCTAGGAAATGGTAAAAAACCCGGTCGCGTAACCCATGCTAAGGAACCAAATTGATCCTGCTTATTATAAATAAAATATTTCAACTTGCATGCAGATAAGCTTAGACGAATCGTATTACACGAACTCGCTTCTAACACGGGTGTACGTTAGTTGGTCACACGACGTTACGTGAAACTTGCAATACTGGGCTGCATTGAACGCCTTAAATTTACCTCAAATGTTTTCAAATTCTTCTGCTGCGAAAAGGGAAGTTGCTCATTTGGAGTAATTTTAACTTTTGTCAGAATGTTTTCAAAAGTTGGGGCATAGTCGTAATCGTCGGAGGTTTTTGATCTGGTCGTCCCGGGTTCGTTGCGGTTATGATGGAGTGCTCTTGAGCAAGGCACGTCTTCTAGCGTAATACTGGTGTATTAATCAAGGTATCATGGATAAGTGTGAGCTGTCTCCGTCATAAAACTGAAACAATGTCGAAAGCGGCAGAACATCCCAATACAACAAACAGATAATTATATAACCGCTTTGGTAGTGTAAAGGTAGATCACCCACATCAGCTGCAATAGTTCGTTGGTTCAATCCCTGTCCGCGTCATTGTAAAGACTTAGTTACGTAACATCGTATCGTTACTGGTAATCCAACAGACGACCTTCAAAACCGTTGTTAAAAAGTTAGAAATTGCTCAACCAAAAATAACCCTGAGCCTTAAGAAGGTAAGCAGTTACTACCATTTTTAAAGTCTTTGGTATGAGCCGATTTAGGCTTGAGCCTGGCTTGTAGTCCCGAATCAGCCGCTCTAACCAATAAGTAAACAAGTAAAATGCATTTCAGTTGACGGTGCATGGGGATCGTGGACATCGTACCAGGCGTGCTCCGCCACGTGTGGATCAGGAACTAAATCGCGGTTCCGGTATTGTAATTCGCCCCGCCCACAAAATGGGGGACACGTGTGTATCGGGGTGAATTACCAGAAGACGTCTTGTTTTGAGACACAATGTCCACATCCTGGATCAGGTCAGTGTATATTTGAGCGGAGCTTCATGATAATCGCCATGAACGTAATTATTACATGTGTATATCTGAGCGGTGCCCCATGAAAATCGACATGAACGTAATTATTACATGTGTATATCTGAGCGGAGCTCCATGACAATCAACATGAACATAATTATTACATGTGTATATCTGAGCGGTGCTCCATGAAAATCAACATGAACGTAATTATTACATGTGTATATTTGAGCGGTGCTCCATTTGAATCAACATGAACGTAATTATTACATGTGTATATCTGAGCGGTGCTCCATTTGAATAAACATGAACGTAATTATTACTTGTGTATATTTGAGCGGTGGCCTAGGAAATGGTAAAAAACTCTGCCTGCGTACCCATACTAAGGATCCAAATGGATCCTGCTTATTATAAATAAAATATTTAAACTTGCATGCTGATAAGGTTAGAGGAACCTTATCACACGAACTGGCTTCTTATACGGGTGAACGTTAGATGGTCACACGACGTTAAGTAAAACTTGCAGTCATGGGCTGCATTGAACGCCTTCATTTGCTTAAAATGTTTTCATAGTCTTCTGCTGCAAAAAGGGAAATTGCTCGTTTGGAGCAATTGTATCTTTTGTCAGAATGTTTGCAAAAGTTGTGGCATAGAGGTAATCGTCCGGGATTTGTGATCTGGTCGTCCCGGGTTCGTTGCGGTTATGATGGAGTGCTCTTGAGCAAGGCACGTCTTCTAGCGTAATACTGGTGTATTAATCAAGGTATCATGGATAAGTGTGAGCTGTCTCCGTCATAAAACTGAAACAATGTTGAAAGCGGCAGAAGACCCAAATTAAACAAACAGATAAGTATATGACCGCCTGGGTAGTGTAGAGGTAGATGACCCACATCAGCTGCAGGAGGTCGTTGGTTCAATCCCCGGCCGGGTCATTGTAAAGGCTTTAAAAAAGGTAGAAACTTGTTTACATCCTTGTCTGTCAGGGTTGTGGGAATCGCTGGTGTCAGGATACATGTACCAGTAGTACCGGTACATTACTCAGGGAATTGCTGGTGTCAGGATACATGTAGCAGTAATACCGGTAAATTACTCAAAGAATCGCTGGTATCAGAAAACATGTACCAGTGGTACCGGTAGATCACTCAGAGAATCGCTGGTGTCAGGATACATGTACCAGAAGTATCAGTAAATAACTAAGGGAATCGCTGGTGTCAGGATACATGTACCAGTAGTACCGGTAAATAACTCAGGGAATCGCTGGTGTCAGTAAACATGTACCAATAGTGTCGGTAAATTACTAAGGTAATCGCTGGTGTCAGGATACATGTACCAGTAGTATCAGTAAATTACTAAGATAATCGCTGGTGTCAGGATACATGTACCAGTAGTATCAGTAAATTACTAAGGTAATCGCTGGTGTCAGGATACATGTACCAATAGGACCGGTAAATAACTCGGGGAATCGCTGGTGTCAGTAAACATGTACCAATAGTGTCGGTAAATTACTAAGGTAATCGCTGGTGTCAGGATACATGTACCAATAGTATCGGTAAATTACTAAGGTAATCGCTGGTGTCAAGATACATGTAGCAGTAGTATCGGTAAATAACTCAGGGAATCGCTGGTGTCAGGATACATGTACCAACAGTGTCGGTAAATAACTCAGGGAATAACTGGTGTCAGGATACATGTAGCAGTAGTATCGGTAAATTACTAAGGTAATCGCTGGTGTCAGGATACATGTACCAATAGTATCGGTAAATTACTAAGGTAATCGCTGGTGTCAAGATACATGTAGCAGTAGTATCGGTAAATAACTAAGGTAATCGCTGGTGTCAGGATACATGTACCAATAGTATCGGTAAATAATTCACGGAATCGCTGGTGTCAGGATACATGTACCAGTAGTACCGGTACATTACTCAGGGAATCGCTGGTGTCAGGATACATGTACCAGTAGTACCGGTAAATAACTCAGGGAATCGCTGGTGTCAGTAAACATGTACCAATAGTGTCGGCAAATTACTAGGGTAATCGCTGGTGTCAGGATACATGTACCAGTAGTATCAGTAAATTACTAAGGTAATCGCTGGTGTCAGGATACATGTACCAGTAGTATCAGTAAATTACTAAGGTAATCGCTGGTGTCAGGATACATGTACCAATAGTACCGGTAAATAACTCAGGGAATCGCTGGTGTCAGTAAACATGTACCAATAGTGTCGGTAAATTACTAAGGTAATCGCTGGTGTCAGGATACATGTACCAGTAGTATCAGTAAATTACTAAGGTAATCGCTGGTGTCAGGATACATGTACCAGTAGTATCAGTAAATTACTAAGGTAATCGCTGGTGTCAGGATACATGTACCAATAGTACCGGTAAATAACTCTGGGAATCGCTGGTGTCAGTAAACATGTACCAATAGTGTCGGTATATTACTAAGGTAATCGCTGGTGTCAGGATACATGTACCAGTAGTATCAGTAAATTACTAAGGTAATCGCTGGTGTCAGGATACATGTACCAGTAGTATCAGTAAATTACTAAGGTAATCGCTGGTGTCAGGATACATGTACCAATAGTACCTGTAAATAACTCAGGGAATCGCTGGTGTCAGTAAACATGTACCAATAGTGTCGGTAAATTACTAAGGTAACCGCTGGTGTCAAGATACATGTAGCAGTAGTATCGGTAAATAACTCAGGTAATCGCTGGTGTCAGGATACATGTACCAATAGTATCGGTAAATAATTCACGGAAGCGCTGGTGTCAGGATACATGGTGTCAGTATACATGTACCTCAAGTATCAGTAAATTACTAAGGTAATCGCTGGTGTCAGGATACATGTACCAGTAGTATCAGTAAATTACTAAGGTAATCGCTGGTGTCAGTATACATGTAGCAGTAGTATCGGTAAATAACTCAGGGAATCGCTGGTGTCAGGATACATGTACCTCAAGTATCGGTAAATAATTCAGGGAATCACTGGTGTCAGGATACATGTACCTCAAGTATCGGTAAATAACTCAGGGAATCGCTGGTGTCAGGATACATATACCAGTAGTATCAGTAAATAACTAAGGGAATCGCTGGTGTCAGTATACATGTACCAGTAGTATCAGTAAATAACTAAGGGAATCGCTGGTGTCAGGATACATGTAGCAGTAGTACCGGTAAATTACTTAGAGAATCACTGGTGTCAGGATACATGTAGCAGTAGTACCGGTAAATTACTTAGAGAATCACTGGTGTCAGGATACATGTAACAGTAGTATCGGTAAATAACTCAGGGAATCGGTGGTATCAGTATACATGTACCAATAGTATCGGTAAATTACTTAGGGAATCGGTGGTATCAGTATACATGTACCAGTAGTATCGGTAAATAAATCAGGGAATAACTGGTGTCAGGATACATGTACCAGTAGTTTCGGTAAATAAATCAGGGAATCACTGGTGTCAGTATACATGTACCAGTAGTGTCGGTAAATAACTCAGGGAATCACTGGTGTCAGGATACATGTACCAGTAGAATCAGTAAATAACTCAGGGAATCACTGATGTCAAGATACATGTACCAGTAGTATCGGTAAATAACTCAGGGAATCGCTGGTGTCAGGATACATGTACCAGTAGTATCGGTAAATAACTCAGGGAATCGCTGGTGTCAGGATACATGTACCTCAAGTATCGGTAAATAATTCAGGGAATCACTGGTGTCAGGATACATGTACCTCAAGTATCGGTAAATAACTCAGGGAATCGCTGGTGTCAGGATACATGTACCAGTAGTATCAGTAAATAACTCAGGGAATCGCTGGTGTCAGGATACATGTACCAATAGTATCAGTAAATAACTAAGGTAATCGCTGGTGTCAGTATACATGTACCAGTAGTATCAGTAAATAACTCAGGGAATCGCTGGTGTCAGGATACATGTACCAGTAGTATCAGTAAATAACTCAGGGAATAACTGGTGTCAGGATACATGTACCAGTAGTATCGGTAAATAAATCAGGGAATCACTGGTGTCAGTATACATGTACCAGTAGTGTCGGTAAATAACTAAGGGAATCGCTGGTGTCAGGATACATGTACCAGTAGTATCGGTAAATAACTCAGGGAATCACTGGTGTCAGGATACATGTACCAGTAGTATCGGTAAATAACTCAGGGAATCGCTGGTGTCAGGATACATGTACCAGTAGTATCAGTAAATAACTAAGGGAATCACTGGTGTCAGGATACATGTACCAGTAGAATCAGTAAATAACTCAGGGAATCACTGGTGTCAGGATACATGTACCAGTAGTATCAGTAAATAACTCAGGGAATCGCTGGTGTCAGGATACATGTAGCAGTAGTACCGGTAAATTACTTAGAGAATCACTGGTGTCAGGATACATGTAGCAGTAGTATCGGTAAATAACTCAGGGAATCGGTGGTATCAGTATACATGTACCAGTAGTATCGGTGAATTACTCAGGTAATCGGTGGTATCAGTATACATGTACCAATAGTATCGGTGAATTACTCAGGGAATCGGTGGTATCAGTATACATGTACCAGTAGTATCGGTGAATTACTCAGGGAATCGGTGGTATCAGTATACATGTACCAATAGTATCGGTGAATTACTCAGGGAATCGGTGGTATCAGTATACATGTACCAGTAGTATCGGTAAATAAATCAGGGAATAACTGGTGTCAGGATACATGTACCAGTAGTGTCGGTAAATAAATCAGGGAATCACTGGTGTCAGTATACATGTACCTCAAGTGTCGGTAAATAATTCAGGATACATGTACCAATAGTATCGGTAAACAACTCAGGGAATCGCTGGTGTCAGGATACATGTACCAATAGTATCGGTAAACAACTCAGGGAATAACTGGTGTCAGGATACATGTACCAATAGTATCGGTGAATTACTCAGGGAATCGGTGGTATCAGTATACATGTACCAGTAGTATCGGTGAATTACTCAGGGAATCGGTGGTATCAGTATACATGTACCAATAGTATCGGTGAATTACTCAGGGAATCGGTGGTATCAGTATACATGTACCAGTAGTATCGGTAAATAAATCAGGGAATAACTGGTGTCAGGATACATGTACCAGTAGTATCGGTAAATAAATCAGGGAATCACTGGTGTCAGTATACATGTACCTCAAGTGTCGGTAAATAATTCAGGATACATGTACCAATAGTATCGGTAAACAACTCAGGGAATAACTGGTGTCAGGATACATGTACCAATAGTATCGGTAAACAACTCAGGGAATAACTGGTGTCAGGATACATGTACCAATAGTATCGGTAAACAACTCAGGGAATAACTGGTGTCAGGATATATGTACCAATAGTATCGGTAAACAACTCAGGGAATAACTGGTGTCAGGATACATGTACCAATAGTATCGGTAAACAACTCAGGGAATAACTGGTGTCAGGATACATGTACCAGTAGTATCGGTAAATAAATCAGGGAATCACTGGTGTCAGTATACATGTACCAGTAGTGTCGGTAAATAACTAAGGTAATCGCTGGTGTCAGGATACATGTACCAGTAGTATCGGTAAATAACTCAGGGAATCACTGGTGTCAGGATACATGTACCAGTAGAATCAGTAAATAACTCAGGGAATCACTGGTGTCAGGATACATGTACCAGTAGTACCGGTAAATAACTCAGGGAATCGCTGGTATCAGTATACATGTACCAGTAGTACCGGTAAATTTCTCAGGGAATCGCTGGTGTCAGGATACATGTACCAGTCGTACCGGTAAATAACTCAGGGAATGCAGTGACGTCATTCAATTACCATTGAAAGCGACGGAAAACAAATGTGATTGAGCCGTCCAGCGAGAAAACCAACATTGTGGACTTTGCGTAAAGTATCGACCCGGATCAGCCTAAGCATAACACACAGGCTTACCCGGATAGACACGTTTTACCTCCTGTTTATTGTCTTTGTTAGAACATTTACTATACTTAAATCTCTGTTATGTGATATCAATCATGTGGAATAATTTTGTAAATGTAAATTTGTATAATTTGCCAGAAGCCTAAATTACTAAAAAAAACGTATTGTATTGTATTGTTGTATTGTAACATTCTTAAAATCACAGCACAATGGTAGACCTATCCTGACACCAGCGCATCGTTCGTATTAGACTACATACGACACACATACTGTAAAACACCCATACTTATAACTATATAACCATTGCGACATGATTTTCAGACTCGTGTGGAACTTCTTTGGTAAGCGGAAACAGAATTGTAGGCGGTTCTACGGCTCGGCACGGTCAATTCCCCTGGCAGATATCTCTCCGCTACTATGACTCTCACATCTGTGGAGGTACATTGATCAGTGACCAATGGGTGATCTCGGCTGCGCACTGCTTCGAGGAGTAAGTAGGTCACACAATCAAAGTACAATATTTTATATGTGTATCGTTTGAAAGGTGTTTTACTTAGCAAATATACTAAAGAGATAACATTTACTATTGAATTCAACGATGCCTTGAAGGACGTCCTATTTGTAACATATTTTGATAAAAGAAATATTCTTATACTTATACCGTTATAATTTGAAACGAATACCAAAGCTTGAAGAAATGATAAAGGGCAGGACTGTGGATTTATTCACCCATTTTAATAACATTTTCCTTCTTGCAGTTCCAGCCTCAACGCAAACCTA
Organism: Serripes groenlandicus; assembly: GCA_031761405.1. Taxonomy (NCBI): domain Eukaryota; kingdom Metazoa; phylum Mollusca; class Bivalvia; order Cardiida; family Cardiidae; genus Serripes; species Serripes groenlandicus. The sequence goes on from JASEVX010000016.1 coordinate 16,197,823, forward strand.
TGGACTATCGGCGTAGGAGTACATGACCAACAGCACGTGTACAGTAGTAACGTGGCACACGTCAGCCGGATATACGTACACGAACACTATGATACCAAGCTAAAAAAGAACGACATTGCTCTAGTTAAACTGAGTAAGAAACTGGAAACAACTGGCCGGTAAGTTGAGTGACATGGAACACTATGATACCAAGTTACACAAGAACGACATTGCTTTAGTTAAACTAAGTAAAAAACTTGATACAACTGGCCGGTAAGTTGAGTGACTTTTAATTGAATCGCAGCCTGTTCACAGCCAGTCTCATTGAAATAAGACTGACACGTATCACCCCTATAGATACCTAAAATATTTGTAGAATTCGACTGATGCAAAAGTCAATTTGGGACAACCTGTAATAGACAGTCATCCTCATTTACTTTTGGTTTTAATGAAATTGGTTGAAGGCTATCAATTCAATTCTGTATTTCTGTATGTCAGTCCACCGACCTATATACAATTACATATACAAATATTATTAGTTGTCCCAGGTTCAGAGAAATATAAATCTCGAATGATTCAATTTGATTGCTTCACATATGTCATTCTAGACTAACACATTTCGATAAGTTCATATATATTTATGTCTCGAATAACGATAACGAATATCGACTAGTTCACATACATCTATCTGGAATAACTCAATGTGATTGGTTCACATACATATGTCTGGAATATCTTAATTTAATTGGTTCACAGTTACATCCGGCCTGCTTGTTTGCCCAATCAACAGGATAACTTTGACAACGAGCACTGTTTTGTGTCTGGATGGGGAGCAACGTATTATGGTATAGTGTTTCTTTTTTTACATTTTGAAATAACAAACCGTTAGGCATCTACGACAAGTGTAGATCCAGATCAGCTAGCGTCCCCGTCCAGTTCGATCTGGCTCCGCACTGTTCAAGAATAAGTCACAGAATGATGAAAGAAAATCATGAAAAGCAGATATATGTGTACATGCTAGCATCAAATTGCATTGTAGGTCTTTTTCTAGACATGTTCAAATTTCAGTTTGGAAAGTTTTCAGAGAGCTGTCCGCAAACATAGTTCTGAGCCAAGCGTCTACTAAGCTACATAGTGCATGTTGGAAGGAGGCCAGTTGCCTGTGAAAATTGCTGTGTGGAAGAAAACCAAAAAAAAGCACGTTAGGTCACAAGCGTGCGAGTTTTCTCTTGAGAAAATTAAAAAAAAACATACAATACCTGGTTCAATTACTACAAAGAGTCTTTATACGGTCCATATGCTATAAAACGAACGACCATAATGTTATCGTATGAGAAAAATCCCAAACAAGACCGTGTTACTATAAATAGACTCCCTATTGTATTATATATTATAATATATGGACCGCATATATGGGCTATTTATAGTAACACGGGAAGGATTCCTAATGACCATTACGTTAAAATATTTATCATAGCGTATGGACAATACAGATAGATGTTTTGCATATTTTAACGAGGATTTTGTGTATGTTACCTCATTTTCTTCTGTAATGGAAATTCGGACGCCTATGGTTAGGTGAACTGGTCGCCGTGATATAACTGAAATACTGTTGCATTTGACTCCAATTAATCAATACATTAAATATGAGCCGTTCCACGACAAAACCAACATTGTGGACCCCGGTCCTACTAAATACTGCAAGGACTACAAGGACTACAAGGACTACACAAGGACTACAAGGACGGCTGTAGTATGACAAGGACAGATTACCCTGTAGAGTGTAGGTACAGATCACCCTGTATGATATAGGTGGAGATCACCCTGTATGGTGTGGGTGCAGATCACACCGCCCTGTAAAGTGTAGATACAGACCACCCTGTAGAGTGTAGATGCAGAAAATAAAATACAAGGACAACAAGGACATGCAAGGACGGCTGTAGTATGACAAGGACAGATTACCCTGTAGAGTGTAGGTACAGATCACCCTGTATGGTGTAGGTGGAGATCACCCTGTATGGTGTGGGTGCAGATCACCCTGTATAGTGTAGGTACAGACCACCCTGTAGAGTGTAGATGCAGATTACCATACAGGGTGATCTGTACCTACACTCTACAGGGTAATCTGTCCTTGTCATACTACAGCCGTCCTTGTAGTCCTTGTAGTCCTTGCAGTATTTAGTAGGACCCGTGGACCCTGCGTGAAGAATCGACCCGGATCAGCCTAAGCATGCCGCGCAGGCTAAACAAGCAGACACTTTTCGGATCCTGTGAATTTTCTGTTTTAAGAATCATTACTCTATACCTCTATCCCCCTGAGATGGAACTGTTATGATTTGTTTGATTCTTTTCCACATACGATAAATCCGCTGCAAACGACTTTGAAAAGATATATGCCAAACATCTAAACCAAAGTATGGGAAATCTCTATTTATGAATGAAAGTATAATAGATTTGAAGACACTGTTGCGACAGTAGAAATTGCTCATTATCATGTGTGATTTTATTTCAAATGTCGTCTGGGGCGGATTCAAATTACGTTAAGAGGTGGGAAATGGTTAGTCAAAATACACACATTAGGATAAATAAATTGCAGTTCAATTTGTATGAAAAGACATGGTAGATACATTCGCAATGGTTAGTCAAAATACACACATTAGAATATATAAATTGCAGTTCAATTTGTATGAAAAGACATGGTAGATACATTCGCACTGGTTAGTCAAAATACACACATTAGAATATATAAATTGCAGTTTAATTTGTATGAAAAGACATGGTAGATACATTCGCACTGGTTAGTCAAAATACACACATTAGAATATATAAATTGCTGTTCAATTTGTATGAAAATGCATGGTAGATACATTCGCAATGGTTAGTCAAAATACACACATTAGAATATATAAATCGCAGTTTAATTTGTATGAAAATACATGGTAGATACATTCGCACTGGTTAGTCAAAATACACACATTAGGATACATAAATCGCAGTTTAATTTGTATGAAAATACATGGTAGATACATTCGCAATGGTTAGTCAAAATACACACATTAGGATACATAAATCGCAGTTTAATTTGTATGAAAATACATGGTAGATACATTCGCAATGGTTAGTCAAAATACACACATTAGGATACATAAATCGCCGTTTAATTTGTATGAAAAGACATGGTAGACACATTCGCACTTGTTAGTCAAAATACACACATTAGGATACATAAATCGCAGTTTAATTTGTATGAAAAGACATGGTAGACACATTCGCAATGGTTAGTCAAAATACACACATTAGGATACATAAATCGTAGTTTAATTTGTATGAAAATACATGGTAGATACATTCGCACTGGTTAGTCAAAATACACACATTAGGATACATAAATCGCAGTTTAATTTGTATGAAAATACATGGTAGACACATTCGCACTGGTTAGTCAAAATACACACATTAGGATACATAAATCGCAGTTTAATTTGTATGAAAATACATGGTAGACACATTCGCACTGGTTAATCAAAATACACACATTAGGATACATAAATCGCAGTTTAATTTGTATGAAAAGACATGGTAGACACATTCGCACTGGTTAGTCAAAATACACACATTAGGATACATAAATCGCAGTTTAATTTGTATGAAAAGACATGGTAGACACATTCGCACTAACACCATGACCAGGTTAATACATGGTAGATACATTCGCACTAACACCATGACCAGGTTAATACATGGTAGACACATTCGCACTAACACCATGACCAGGTTAATACATGGTAGACACATTCGCACTAACACCATGAGCAGGTTAATACATGGTAGACACATTCGCACTAACACCATGACCAGGTTAATACATGGTAGACACATTCGCACTAACACCATGACCAGGTTAATACATGGTAGACACATTCGCACTAACACCATGACCAGGTTAATACATGGTAGACACATTCGCACTAACACCATGACCAGGTTAATACATGGTAGACACATTCGCACTAACACCATGACCAGGTTAATTAATTTAGGGTACTGAACTCCAGAAAATATATATTATGGTCAAAGTTTTAGAACTGTTTAAAAGGTGGCTTGAAACATTAGAATCATAATTCTGGGATAACATTAGAGTAATAATTTTACTTTCCAGTAGAATTAACATCTAAATATTGATCGTCTATGCTTCATTTTTACTGGGTAGACATACACAGTACGCCAAATTTTGTACAATTTTATGATTTTCAATTGACAGTTTTTCAAGATTTACTGCCAAAATAGTTTTGAACTAAGTATTAATTACTTTTTTGTCACTGTTAGCAATATTTGTGGGGTCGTGTTTTACTAGTAACAATTCCGGCCAACAGTTGCCGGTATTTCAAGTACTTTGGGGTTTTTAGAGTTCCGTCTCAAGGGGATAGCGGTATAGAAAAATGATTCCTGAAACAGAAATCCACAGGATGCGAAAAGTGTCTGTCCGTGTTAGCCTGCGCGGCATTTTTAGGCTGATCCGGGTCGATATTTTACTCAAAGTCCACAATGTTGGTTTTCCCGAGAGAGTGATCATATATATGTGCGTAGGGTTCAATTCCACCAATCTGACTCAGGGCTAAGTAATACTTTTATAACTATACGCATATTTCCTCATTTGTGTTTCCCTATTAAAATTGCCAAAATATTTCATTACTTAACAAGTACTATTTGTCAGCAAGGTAACTATTTATGTCAACTTAGTCAGTTACTCTAAAACATTCCACCGTTCATGTTTTATGAAATATCACGGAAACAATATGAAGTAAAAATTATCTTAAGTATTTAAGTATTATTATGCGCTATGTTGGATTGTTGGAATTGGACATATGTGTATTGGACCTATGTGTATTGGACCTATGTGTATTGGACCTATGTGTATTGGACATATGTGTATTGAACCTACGTGTATTGGACCTTTGTGTAATAATTACACGAATGTGTTTGGGTTTTTTCGAGCACCGCTGACATGTTACATGTTCCACTAAAATCTACAACCCCTCCGTGCGCAGGTTTGCTTAAATCTTGAATATTCATGGATGCAGCGGTTTTTGAGCGAAGTGTCGCGAAGCGATCTGAAAGCTTATAGCAGGCCTGCTTTCGAAAATCCAACTTTCGCCGCAACTATGCTGAACCTCGCGGAAGGGTTAGGGAATACTGCATTTGATTGGCTTTTATTCGCATAGCACTATATTTTCAACGCGCCTTATTGCACAAGTTCACACAGATCCATCCGCCTTTTCCATGATTGGGTTTAAAAAGTAATTCCACTGTGGACTAGATTGTTGTCAATATGTACAAATACTTTTGATTACATTGAATATTATCCCACTGTAGACAAGTCACCCAGTCACTTAAATAAAGTTTTATAATATCATTATATACATGTATATACACAGAAAACTGATACACTCAGAAAAACGCTTTGATATGGCAGGTTTCGTACGTTTTCATGAACGAACTCTCAGTGTTTAAACCTTTACCTGAGGACTTTTTCCTCCTTTTTACACAAATTTTCACTCTTCGCCGGGTTCGATCCCCTGTCGGGTAATATCAAATACATTAAAGTCGTGGTAATTGCTTCCTTCCTTGGTACTCAGGGGTGCGGGGACATCACTACGACAGATACATCGGTTCAGGACAAATAAATATAGGTAATACTGGTAAGATGTCCCTGTAAACTCGAAAGCAAGTAAAAATTGAGTTTCTATTAATTGATCCGGTTAACCGATTAACCGGTTAGACGATTATACGATTAATCGTTTAGAAGATTATACGATTACCCGGTTCATAATATCCGTAACCGTTATTTTCTCTAAGTGTAATATTATTTGTTTTCATTTAACAGATGATAATGGTGCACCGGGTACCAGATATTTGAATTTCGTACAGCTGGATACTATCAATAACACTTACTGTAAGAACCTGATGGGTTGGAACAGCGTGTTCGATAGTTCTATCTGTGCCGGCGCGATACAAGGTGGAGGAAAAGATACCTGTCAGGTAGGTAACAAAGAAGTGTGAGTAATGCCCAAAATTAGAGCGAGATCATTTTGAAAATAAGCGTGTGGTAGATAACAAAGTGGTGTAAGTTTGGTTACAACTAAGTGTGAGGTAAGTTATCAATTAGAGTGAAGTGTGGGGTAGGTTATAAATTAGTTTGAGATAAGTTATTACTTAGAGTGAGGTAGGTTACAAATAAGAGTGAGGTAGTTTACAAATTAGTGTGAGGTAAGTTACAAATTAGTGTGAGGTAGGTTACAAATAAGAGTGAATTATGTTACAAATAAGAGTGAGGTTGGATATAAATAAGAGTGAAGTAGGTTATAAATAAGAGTACAGTAGGTTACAAATAAGAGTGAGGTAGGTTATAAATAAGAGTGAGGTTGGATATAAATAAGAGTGAAGTAGGTTATAAATAAGAGTGAAGTAGGTTATAAATAAGAGTGAAGTAGGTTATAAATAAGAGTGAAGTAGGTTACAAATAAGAGTGAGGTAGGTTATAAATAAGAGTGAGGTTGGATATAAATAAAAGTGAAGTAGGTTATAAATAAGAGTGAAGTAGGTTATAAATAAGAGTGAAGTAGGTTATAAATAAGAGTGAGGTAGGTTATAAATAAGATAGAAGTAGGTTATAAATAAGATTGAGGTAGGTTACAAACAAGAGTGAATTAGGTTACAAATAAGAGTGAGGTAGGTTACAAACGAGAGTGAATTAGGTTACAAATAAGAGTGAGGTAGGTTACAAATAAAAGTGAATTATGTTACAAATAAGAGTGAGGTAGTTACAGATAAAAGTGAGGTAGGTTATAAATAAATGTAGGGTTGGTTATAAATAAGAGCGAGGTAGGTTATAAAAAAGAGCGAGGTAGGTACAAATAAGAGTGAGGTAGGTTGCAAATAAGTGTGTGGTAGGTTATAAATAAGAGTGAGGTAGGTTACAAATAAAAGTGAGGTAGCTTACAAATAAGAGTTAGGTATGTTATAAATAAAAATTAGGTAGCTTACAAATAAGAGTGAGGTATGTTACAAATAAGAGTGAGGTGGTTATAAATAATAGTGAAGTAGGTTACAAGAAAGAGATCAATTAGTGTAAGGTAGGTTATAAATTAGTGTGAGGTAGGTTACAAATAAATGTTAGAAGTAGATTATAAATTAGTGTGAGGTAGATTATAAATAAATGTTAGAAGAAGATTATAAATTAGTGTGCGGTAGATTATACATTAGTGTGATGTAGGTTAGCATTGAGTGTAAGGTATGTTATAAATAAGTGTAAGATCGATTATCAATCAGTGTCAGGTAGGTTATCAATTAGCGTAAGGTAGGTTGTAAAATTAGTGTGACGTAGGTTATCAGTGTAAGGTAAGTTATCGATCAGTGTAAGGTAGTTATAAATTAATGTAAGGTAGATTATCAATTAGTGTGAGGTAGATTATAAATAAGAGTGAGGTAGGTTATTAATTAGTGTAAGTTATGTTATCAATTAGTGTAAGGTACGTTATAAATTAGTGTGAGGTAAATTATTAATTAGTGTAAGGTAAGTTATCAATAAGTGTTAGGTAGGTTATAAATTAGTGTGAGGTAGGTTATATTCTCCAGTCACCAAGACTTCACGAAGATATCACGAATAGCGGCATTTGGTCTTCCAAATACTCATTTTCTGTATAATTGACCCTGATAAAAAGACCACCTGCGAACAAAAACCAGTCTAACACATTTTTGACTGTATTTGTATTGCCTTGGTAACACTATAACAACTCCTTTTTGTTTCAGGGTGACTCAGGTGGTCCATTAGTATGCCAGAAGAATGGCGTCTGGGACATTGTAGGCGTGACGTCATGGGGATTCGGCTGTGGTGATAGCATGAGCCCGGGGGTCTACACAAGGGTTTCGTCCTTTATTACCTGGATCCACCAGACAATGCGACAATAGGGACAGTTGGTACATTCAACATTTAACCGCGGCATTGCAAAATGATACCATTTCTGTTTTGTTGTGTTTCTTTTATGGTAAATAAAGTATATAAATGTTCCATGGAGAATGCATACACTTTACATTCATCCCTATCCCACACGCAGACGCTTTCTGACGCCATTAATTTTCGGAAAAAAATACAGATCATATGAATCAAGAGGCTGCGTGTCTGAATATAGAAATAACTTTAAAAGAGGTCGAAACAGCAATTAATGGTTAATGCTTTGGACTTGATGGCATTCCAGCACAATTTTACAAGAATAGTATGTGTGAAATTTTACCATGTCTACACAAGTTATTTAATAAGGTATTCACAAAGGGCAATTTCAAATATAACATGTATATTGTATACGTAACTCACAAAATGTGTTGTAAAAAGTTATGTATTGTGCGCCGGAGGCCTTTATTTACAAAATAAAACGTTGTATCTTGTATCTTGTATCTATTCAACTGCAGACAATCTGTTTTCGTTACAAGCTATAATACAAAAGTACTTATCGAAACAAGGCGGTCGTTTTTATTGTTTATATGTTGACTTTCGAAAATCTTTTGACAAATAAAACCATAACAAGTTATTTTCATGTCTGAAAGATTTAGGTATATATGGTAACTTTTTGAAAGTGTTAACTGCTATGCATTCCGATATTTCGAACAGTAACGATGCGCTTGTTCGTGGAGCGTACCACAAACGGATTACATGTAAGGGCTGTAAAAGCAGTCGACCATACCTCGGGAATATCACCAACGTTATCGGTGTCTGCGATAGACTTACACCGACGTATTACGTTTGTACCAATAACTACAGGGCAAGTACTACCAAAACTAGTATCAAGCACAACAATGACAGGTACAGGAACTTCTAAATTAGCTAAGAAAGGGATACGAATATAGGTCTCAATATACCCATATACTGATAACGAAGATCCATCTGCAATAGAAATGTCTAGACCCAAGTTACCAATGTCCTGTAGTGAAGGTTTGTTAGCAAGAGCTTTGTAAAACAAGTTGGATACAGTGGTTACAATCGATCCACTACCAATGCATGCTTTAATAGCAATATTGTTGAGAAAGATATCATGTGTGTTGCTAGGGCCAACAAGTCTATCAGTAATGTTTTGGCCTTTCATAATATCACCAAACCCCCAAATCGGCCATTGTTAGAGGTGGTTGTCAGTTTGACGCTTTGTGTTTCCCGTCACGTGACTGCTGATTCTGGTTCGGATTACCACGCCATCTACTTTTCCAGCGAGACCTATTACCATGGTCGTTATTAAGCAGCCCAGCGCCGTTCTAGTTATGTCCACTGCTCGATCCGGAAGAAGGTGTCCAGTTTAATGATGCTTCTGGTCGATTTATCGTCCATAGTCTGATAAAGACGCTTTTACATGGACTCCATTTGATTCAGCTTTATTTCAATGGATTGAAGTCTCTCCTCAAATACATCCTGATGTACAAGATTAACCGGGTTATGTTGAGCACTCTATATACTACCCGAAGTCTAAGAAATCTTCTTAGTAATAAGCACAATATGAAGTAATAAGCACGCACACTATGAAAAGTAATAAGCACAATATAAAAAGTAATAAGCACAATATGAAAAGTAATAAGATAATCAGAACTAATTACTGTGAGTACTACAAAATATACCTATACATGTTTAAAGGTCCGCTTTCCTGAGTGACATGTACACTGTCGTACCTCTTTAGTAAATATACATATATAGGTTGAAAGGTCAGCTTTCCCGAGTGACGTGTACCCTGTCGTACCTCCGTAGTAAATATACCTATACAGGTGTAAATGTCAGCTTTACCGAGTGACATGTACACTGTCGTACCTCTATAGTAAATATACCTATACAGGTGTAAAGGTCAGCTTTACCGAGTGACATGTACACTGTCGTACCTCTATAGTAAATATACCTATACAGGTTTAAAGGTCAGCTTCCCGAGTGACGTGTACACTGTCGTACACAGGTGTTAAGGTCTACCTTTCCCTAATGACATGTACACTGTCGTACCTCTGTAGTAAATATACCTATACAGGTTTAAAGGTCAGCTTTCCCGAGTGGCGTGTACACTGTCGTACCTCCGTAGTAAATATACCTATATAGGTTTAAAAGTCTAGCTTTCCCTAATGACATGTACACTGTCGTACCTCTGTAGTAAATATACCTATACAGGTTTAAAGGTCAGCTTTCCCGAGTGGCGTGTACACTGTCGTACCTCCGTAGTAAATATACCTATATAGGTTTAAAAGTCTAGCTTTCCCTAGTGACATGTACACTGTCGTACCTCTGTAGTAAATATACCTATATAGGTTTAAAGGTCAGCTTTCCCGAGTCACGTGTACACTGTCGTACCTCTGTAGTAAATATACCTATACAGGTTTAAAGGTCAGCTTTCCCGAGTGGCGTGTACACTGTCGTACCTCCGTAGTAAATATACCTATATAGGTTCAAAGGTCAGCTTTCCCGAGTGACGTGTACACTGTCGTACCTCCGTAGTAAATATACCTATATAGGTTTAAAGGTCAGCTTTCCCGAGTCACGTGTACACTGTCGTACCTCCGTAGTAAATATACCTATATAGGTTCAAAGGTCAGCTTTCCCGAGTCACGTGTACACTGTCGTACCTCCGTAGTAAATATACATATATCGGTTTAAAGATCAGCTTTCCTGAGTGACATGTACACTGTCGTACCTCCGTAGTAAATATACCTATATAGGTTTAAAGATCAGCTTTCCTGAGTGACATGTACACTGTCGTACCTCCGTAGTAAATATACCTATATAGGTTTAAAGGTCAGCTTTCCCGAGTGACGTGTACACTGTCGTACCTCCGTAGTAAATATACCTATACATGTTTAAAGGTCAGCTTTCTCGAGTGACGTGTACACTGTCGTACCTCTGTAGTAAATATACCTATACAGGTTTAAAGGTCAGCTTTCCCGAGTGACGTGTACACTGTCGTACCTCCGTAGTAAATATACATATACAGGTTTAAAGGTCTAGCTTTCCCTAATGACATGTACACTGTCGTACCTCTGTAGTAAATATACCTATACAGGTTTAAAGGTCAGCTTTCCCGAGTGGCGTGTACACTGTCGTACCTCCGTAGTAAATATACCTATATAGGTTTAAAAGTCTAGCTTTCCCTAATGACATGTACACTGTCGTACCTCTGTAGTAAATATACCTATACAGGTTTAAAGGTCAGCTTTCCCGAGTGGCGTGTACACTGTCGTACCTCCGTAGTAAATATACCTATATAGGTTTAAAAGTCTAGCTTTCCCTAGTGACATGTACACTGTCGTACCTCTGTAGTAAATATACCTATATAGGTTTAAAGGTCAGCTTTCCCGAGTCACGTGTACACTGTCGTACCTCTGTAGTAAATATACCTATACAGGTTTAAAGGTCAGCTTTCCCGAGTCACGTGTACACTGTCGTACCTCCGTAGTAAATATACCTATATAGGTTCAAAGGTCAGCTTTCCCGAGTGACGTGTACACTGTCGTACCTCCGTAGTAAATATACCTATATAGGTTTAAAGATCAGCTTTCCCGAGTCACGTGTACACTGTCGTACCTCCGTAGTAAATATACCTATACAGGTTTAAAGGTCAGCTTTACCGAGTGACATGTACACTGTCGTACCTCCGTAGTAAATATACATATATAGGTTTAAAGATCAGCTTTCCTGAGTGACATGTACACTGTCGTACCTCCGTAGTAAATATACCTATATAGGTTTAAAGGTCAGCTTTCCTGAGTGACATGTACACTGTCGTACCTCCGTAGTAAATATACCTATATAGGTTTAAAGGTCAGCTTTCCCGAGTGACGTGTACACTGTCGTACCTCCGTAGTAAATATACCTATACATGTTTAAAGGTCAGCTTTCCCGAGTGGCGTGTACACTGTCGTACCTCCGTAGTAAATATACCTATATAGGTTTAAAAGTCTAGCTTTCCCTAATGACATGTACACTGTCGTACCTCTGTAGTAAATATACCTATACAGGTTTAAAGGTCAGCTTTCCCGAGTGGCGTGTACACTGTCGTACCTCCGTAGTAAATATACCTATATAGGTTTAAAAGTCTAGCTTTCCCTAGTGACATGTACACTGTCGTACCTCTGTAGTAAATATACCTATATAGGTTTAAAGGTCAGCTTTCCCGAGTCACGTGTACACTGTCGTACCTCTGTAGTAAATATACCTATACAGGTTTAAAGGTCAGCTTTCCCGAGTCACGTGTACACTGTCGTACCTCCGTAGTAAATATACCTATATAGGTTCAAAGGTCAGCTTTCCCGAGTGACGTGTACACTGTCGTACCTCCGTAGTAAATATACCTATATAGGTTTAAAGATCAGCTTTCCCGAGTGACGTGTACACTGTCGTACCTCCGTAGTAAATATACCTATACAGGTTTAAAGGTCAGCTTTACCGAGTGACATGTACACTGTCGTACCTCCGTAGTAAATATACATATATAGGTTTAAAGATCAGCTTTCCTGAGTGACATGTACACTGTCGTACCTCCGTAGTAAATATACCTATATAGGTTTAAAGGTCAGCTTTCCTGAGTGACATGTACACTGTCGTACCTCCGTAGTAAATATACCTATATAGGTTTAAAGGTCAGCTTTCCCGAGTGACGTGTACACTGTCGTACCTCCGTAGTAAATATACCTATACATGTTTAAAGGTCAGCTTTCCCGAGTGACGTGTACACTGTCGTACCTCTGTAGTAAATATACCTATACAGGTTTAAAGGTCAGCTTTCCCGAGTGACGTGTACACTGTCGTACCTCTGTAGTAAATATACCTATATAGGTTCAAAGGTCAGCTTTCCCGAGTGACATGTACACTGTCATACCTCCGTAGTAAATATACTTATACAGGTTTAAAGATCAGCTTTCCTGAGTGACATGTACACTGTCGTACCTCCGTAGTAAATATACCTATATAGGTTTAAAAGTCTAGCTTTCCCTAGTGACATGTACACTGTCGTATCTTCGTAGTAAATATACCTATATAGGTTAAAAGGTCAGCTTTCCCGAGTCACGTGTACACTGTCGTACCTCCGTAGTAAATATACCTATACATGTTTAAAGGTCAGCTTTCCCGAATGAGGTGTACACTGTCGTATCTCCGTAGTAAATATACCTTTACAGGTTTAAAGGGCAGCTTTACCGAGTGACGTGTACACTGTCGTACCTCCGTAGTAAATAAAGCTATACATGTTTAAAGGTCAGCATTCCCGAGTGACATGTACACTGTCGTACCTCTGTAATAAATATACCTATACAGGTGTAAAGGTCAGCTTTCCCGAGTGACGTGTACACTGTCGTACCTCTGTAGTAAATATACCTATACAGGTTTAAAGGTCAGCTTTCCCGAGTCACGTGTACACTGTCGTACCTCCGTAGTAAATATACCTATACAGGTTTAAAGGTCAGCTTTCCCGAGTCACGTGTACACTGTCGTACCTCTGTAGTAAATATACCTATATAGGTTTAAAGGTCAGCTTTCCCGAGTCACGTGTACACTGTCGTACCTCTGTAGTAAATATACCTATACAGGTTTAAAGGTCAGCTTTCCCGAGTCACGTGTACACTGTCGTACCTCTGTAGTAAATATACCTATATAGGTTCAAAGATCAGCTTTCCCGAGTCACGTGTACACTGTCGTACCTCCGTAGTAAATATACCTATACAGGTTTAAAGGTCAGCTTTCCCGAGTCACGTGTACACTGTCGTACCTCTGTAGTAAATATACCTATATAGGTTCAAAGGTCAGCTTTCCCGAGTCACGTGTACACTGTCGTACCTCCGTAGTAAATATACCTATACAGGTTTAAAGGTCAGCTTTACCGAGTGACGTGTACACTGTCGTACCTCCGTAGTAAATATACCTATACAGGTTTGAAGGTCAGCTTTCCCGAGTGGCATGTACACTGTCATACCTCTGTATTAAATATACCTATACAGGTTTAAAGGTCAGCTTTCCCGAGTGACATGTACACTGTCGTACCTCTGTAGTAAATATACCTATACAGGTTTAAAGGTCAGCTTTCCCGAGTGACGTGTACCCTGTCGTACCTCTGTAGTAAATATACCTATACAGGTTTAAAGGTCAGCTTTTCCTAGTGACGTGTACACTGTCGTACCTCTGTAGTAAATATACCTATACAGGTTTAAAGGTCAGCTTTCCCGAGTGACGTGTACACTGTCGTACCTCTGTATTAAATATACCTATACAGGTTTAAAGGTCAGCTTTCCCGAGTGACGTGTACACTGTCGTACCTCTGTAGTAAATATACCTATACAGGTTTAAAGGTCAGCTTTCCCGAGTGACGTGTACACTGTCGTACCTCTGTAGTTAATATACCTATACAGGTTTAAAGGTCAGCTTTCCTGAGTGACGTGTACACTCTCGTACCTCCGTAGTAAATATACCTATACAGGTTTAAAGGTCAGCTTTCCTGAGTGACGTGTACACTGTCGTACCTCCGTAGTAAGTATAGTAACTCAACCGGAACCTAAGTTTAGCTATAAACAAACATAAATACAAAGTCCAACTACATAGGGTACACGTCTACATTATAAATCAGTATCTTAGTACGCTCTTAACCAGGACTACCGTATTTTCTATTTTAAACAAGAACTGCTGCTACACTTTTACTTCGATGATAATCTGTGCAAATATTGAATATGAAAGCACCTAATTAAACATGTTATCATCCAATGTTTTCAGCCTACCGTTTGAACATTGGCTCCCTGCAAAAAGCAAATTAAATAAAAGCTTATCTAAGCTTACCCTATTCGGCTACCTTGGAAGGCTAGAAATTTGAGTCTGCTGAAATACCTGAAAACGCCTGAAAATGTATTGTTTCATTCTCACAACATTTCAAACTTCATGAAATAAATATATACATGGGTACGAAAAAGACAACAGAAAAAAATGGGGAAACAATCAATGAATGAAACTATAATAAGCAAGATATTATATGAAAAAGAGGCTGAAGTTTTATAAAATTTAACATTTCAGTATTTGTAATTTAATTTAATTTTAATATAAATGGCAGCTGTTTAAAAAGAAAAAACAACTTATATTCTGATTATTCCAAACTCAATACATGTTCCAATTTGATGGATGTTTATGGAGATAAGGTTTAATGTATTTTTTACTGGTAAGGTGAAGTTGGTGTCTAGTGTCTAGTATCTAGTATCGTTTAGCATAAACGATACTGGCAACCAGAATCTAGTATCGTTTAGCATAAACGATACTGGCAACCAGACACTAGTGTCGTTTAAGGAACTAGATATATAATTTTCAATTTCAGACTCCAGTATCGTTTAACATTAAACGACACTGGCAACCAGACACTAGTATCGTTTAAGGAACTGGATATATTAACTCGAACATATCGATATCTCGAACATACCGATAACTTAAACACATCGATATCTCGAATACATTGATAAAACGCATGTTTTTAACTTGAACATATTGACAACTCGAAGATATCGATATCTCGAACTTTTCGATATCTCGAACTTGTCGATATCTCGAACTTTTCGATATCTCGAACCTTTCAATATCTCGATTATTTTTCGATATCTCTAACTTTATATATCTCGAACTTTTCGATATCGATATGTTCGAGATATCGAAAAAAATGGAGATATCGAAAAGTTCGAGATATCGTTGGAGATATCGAAAAGTACTGGATATATTGATAACTCGAACATATCGATATCTCGAACATACCGATAACTCAAACACATCGATATCTCGAATACATTGATAAAACGAATGTTTTTAACTTGAACATATTGACAACTCGAAGATATCGATATCTCGAACCTTTCGATATCTCGAAATTTTTCGATATCTCGAACTTTTTCGATATCACGAACTTTTCGATATCTCGAACTTTTCGATATCTCGAACTTTTCAATATCTCGAACCTTTCGATATCTCGATTATTTTTCGATATCTCTAACTTTATATATCTCGAACTTTTCGATATCGATATGTTCGAGATATCGAAAAGTTCGAGATATCGAAAAAATGGAGATATCGAAAAAAAAATGGAGATATCGAAAAGTTCGAGATATCGAAAAGTTCGAGATATCGAAATGTTCGAGATATCCAAAGGTTCGAGATATTGATAGGTTAGACATATCGAAAAGTTCGAGATATCGAATAGTTGGAAATATTGTTGGAGATATCGAAACATTCGAGATATCGAAATTTTGAGATATCGGAAAGTTCGAGATATTGGAACATTCAAGATATCGAAAAGTTCGCGATATCGAAAGGTTAGAGATATCGTATTGTTCCAGATATCGAAAAGTGCGAGATATCGAAAAGTTCGAGATATCGAAAAGTTCGAGATATCGAAAAGTTCGAGATAGCGAAAGGTTCGAGATATCGATATGTTCAAGTTGTCAAAATGTTCAAGTTAAAAAGATTCGTTTTTCAATGTATTCGAGATATCGATGTGTTCGAGTTATCGGTATGTTCGAGATAGGAACTAGATATATAATTTTCAATTTTCTGACTCCAGTGTCGTTTAACACTAAACGACACTGGCAACCAGACACTAGTGTCGTTTAAGGAACTAAGTATATAATTAATCAATTGTCAGACTCCAGTGTCGTTTAACACTAAACGACACTGGCAACCAGACACTAGTGTCGTTTAAGGAACTAGATATATAATTTTCAATTTCAGACTCCAGTGTCGTTTAACACTAAACGACACTGGCAACCAGACACTAGTATCGTTTAAGGAACTAGATATATACTTAATCAATTGTCAGACTCCAGTGTCGTTTAACACTAAACGACACTGGCAACCAGACACTAGTATCGTTTAAGGAACTAGATATATAATTAATTAATTGTCAGACTCCAGTGTCGTTTAACACTAAACGACACTGGCAACCAGACACTAGTATCGTTTAAGGAACTAGCTATATAATTAATCAATTCTTTTGACTCCAGTGTCGTTTAACACTAAACGACACTGGCAACTAGACACTAGTGTCGTTTAAGGAACTAGGTATATAATTAATCAATTGTCAGACTCCAGTGTCGTTTAACACTAAACGACACTGGCAACCAGACACTAGTATCGTTTAAGGAACTGGATATATCATTTTCATTTTTCAGACTCCAGTGTCGTTTAACACTAAACGACACTGGCAACCAGACACTAGTATCGTTTAAGGATCTAGATATATAATTAATCAACTTTCAGGATCATGTGTCGTTTAACACTAAACGACTCTGGCAACCAGACACTAGTATCGTTTAAGGAACTCGATACATAATTAATCAACTTTCAGATTCCATTGTCGTTTAACACTAAACGACACTGGCAACCAGACACTAGTATCGTTTAAGGAACTAGATATATACTTAATCAATTGTCAGACTCCAGTGTCGTTTAACACTAAACGACACTGGCAACCAGACACTAGTATCGTTTAAGGAACTAGATATATAATTAATTAATTGTCAGACTCCAGTGTCGTTTAACATTAAACGACACTGGCAACCAGACACTAGTATCGTTTAAGGAACTAGCTATATAATTAATCAATTTTCTGACTCCAGTGTCGTTTAACACTAAACGACACTGGCAACTAGACACTAGTGTCGTTTAAGGAACTAGGTATATAATTAATCAATTGTCAGACTCCAGTGTCGTTTAACACTAAACGACACTGGCAACCAGACACTAGTGTCGTTTAAGGAACTAGATATATAATTTTCAATTTCAGACTCCAGTGTCGTTTAACACTAAACGACACTGGCAACCAGACACTAGTATCGTTTAAGGAACTAGATATATAATTAATCAATTGTCAGACTCCAGTGTCGTTTAACACTAAACGACACTGGCAACCAGACACTAGTATCGTTTAAGGAACTAGATATATAATTAATTAATTGTCAGACTCCAGTGTCGTTTAACACTAAACGACACTGGCAACCAGACACTAGTGTCGTTTAAGGAACTAGATATATAATTTTCAATTTCAGACTCCAGTGTCGTTTAACACTAAACGACACTGGCAACCAGACACTAGTATCGTTTAAGGAACTAGATATATAATTAATCAATTGTCAGACTCCAGTGTCGTTTAACACTAAACGACACTGGCAACCAGACACTAGTATCGTTTAAGGAACTAGATATATAATTTTCAATTTCAGACTCCAGTGTCGTTTAACACTAAACGACACTGGCAACCAGACACTAGTGTCGTTTAAGGAACTAGATATATAATTTTCAATTTCAGACTCCAGTGTCGTTTAACACTAAACGACACTGGCAACCAGACACTAGTATCGTTTAAGGAACTAGATATATAATTAATCAATTGTCAGACTCCAGTGTCGTTTAACACTAAACGACACTGGCAACCAGACACTAGTATCGTTTAAGGAACTAGATATATAATTAATTAATTGTCAGACTCCAGTGTCGTTTAACACTAAACGACACTGGCAACCAGACACTAGTGTCGTTTAAGGAACTAGATATATAATTAATTAATTGTCAGACTCCAGTGTCGTTTAACATTAAACGACACTGGCAACCAGACACTAGTATCGTTTAAGGAACTAGCTATATAATTAATCAATTTTCTGACTCCAGTGTCGTTTAACACTAAACGACACTGGCAATCAGACACTAGTATCGTTTAAGGAACTAGATATATAATTAATTAATTGTCAGACTCCAGTGTCGTTTAACACTAAACGACACTGGCAACCAGACACTAGTATTGTTTAAGGAACTAGCTATATAATTAATCAATTTTCTGACTCCAGTGTCGTTTAACACTAAACGACACTGGCAATCAGACACTAGTATCGTTTAAGGAACTAGATGTATAATTAATTAATTGTCAGACTCCAGTGTCGTTTAACACTAAACGACACTGGTAACCAGACACTAGTGTCGTTTAAGGAACTAGATATATAATTTTCAATTTCAGACTCCAGTGTCGTTTAACACTAAACGACACTGGCAACCAGACACTAGTATCGTTTAAGGAACTAGATATATAATTAATCAATTGTCAGACTCCAGTGTCGTTTAACACTAAACGACACTGGCAACCAGACACTAGTATCGTTTAAGGAACTAGATATATAATTTTCAATTTCAGACTCCAGTGTCGTTTAACATTAAACGACACTGGCAACCAGACACTAGTATCGTTTAAGGAACTAGCTATATAATTAATCAATTTTCTGACTCCAGTGTCGTTTAACACTAAACGACACTGGCAACCAGACACTAGTGTCGTTTAAGGAACTAGGTATATAATTAATCAATTGTCAGACTCCAGTGTCGTTTAACACTAAACGACACTGGCAACCAGACACTAGTATCGTTTAAGGAACTGGATATATCATTTTCATTTTTCAGATTCCAGTGTCGTTTAACACTAAACGACACTAGCAACCAGACACTAGTGTCGTTTAAGGACCTAGATATATAATTAATCAATTTTCAGATTCCAGTGTCGTTTAACACTAAACGACACTGGCAACCAGACACTAGTATCGTTTAAGGCACTGGATATATCATTTTCATTTTTCAGACTCCAGTGTCGTTTAACACTAAACGACACTGGCAACCAGACACTAGTATCGTTTAAGGATCTAGATATATAATTAATCAACTTTCAGGATCATGTGTCGTTTAACACTAAACGACTCTGGCAACCAGACACTAGTATCGTTTAAGGAACTCGATATATAATTAATCAACTTTCAGATTCCAGTGTCGTTTAACACTAAACGACACTGGCAACCAGACACTAGTATCGTTTAAGGAACTAGATATAATTAATAAATTTTCAGACTCCAGTGTCGCTTAACGCTAAACGACACTGGCAACCAGACACTAGTATCGTTTAAGGAACCGGAACAAATAATTTTCATCTTTCAGATTCCAGTGTCGTTTAACACTAAACGACACTGGCAACCAGACACTAGTATCGTTTAAGGAACTCGATATATAATTAATCAACTTTCAGATTCCAGTGTCGTTTTACACTAAACGACACTGTCAACCAGACACTAGTATCGTTTAAGGATCTAGATATATTATTAATAAATTGTAAAACGACACTGGAGTCTGAAAAATGAAAATTATATATCCAGTTCCTTAAACGATACTAGTGTCTGATTGCCAGTGTCGTTTAGTGTTAAACGACACTGGAGTCTGAAAGATGATTAATTATATATCCAGTTCCTTAGACGATACTAGTGTCTGGTTGCCAGTGTCGTTTAGCCTTAAACGACACTGGAGTCTGAAAGTTGATTCTGGACACTATGTTGAAGAAATTAAAGTTAGATATGTAGTTCCTTAAACGACACTATTGTCTAGTTGCCAGTGTCGTTTAGTGTTAGACATTGGACATTGAAACCTATATATTGTCCGAGTTATACCACTCACCGTCAGCGCGGGTAGACTGCGCGACCTGCCTCATAGCATATGCGGCCATGGCTCACATTTCCCCTTCTAGCAGCGGAGTTCTAGCGTAAAAAGAGGCTCAGCATTTCGCCGTCAACGCGGGTAGACTGCGGGACCTGCCGTTTAGCATATGCAGTCCCGGCTCACATTTCCCCTACTAGCAGCGGAGTGCTGACGTAAAACAAGGCTCATGACTTCGCCGTAAGCGCGGGTAGATTGCGGTACCTACCTTATAGCGTATGCTCACATTTCCCCGACTAGCAGCGGAGTGCTCCCCGTAAAACACGCAGCAGACTCGGGTAGAATGAATGAATGAATGTATATTGTTTTATGGCGCATCGACAGCTAAGGTCATTTAGCGCGCAAGACTCGGGTTGAAATCTGCCTCAACGCCGTTGTTCCACTTCCGTGAGAAAGAGAAAAGTGTTCCACTCGATTGTGATTTTTTGTTTTGTTCCATTCCCGTGTCAAGGGCCTGTAGGCCCAAGTGCACCCCGTAATACACGTGGCAGACTCGGGTAGAAATCCACCTTAAGGCCGCTCTTCCACACCCGTGAGAAAAAAAAAAGTGTTCCACTCCATTGTGAATTTATTTTTTGTTCCACTCCCGTGGCAAGGGCCTGTTGGCACGAGTACTCCCCATAATACACGCAGCTGACTCGGGTAGAAATCCGGCTTAACGCCGTTGTTTCACTCCTGTCATATTTGAATGACCAATGTCACTGCCACGACATTCAATTTCTGAAAGTCCAATGTCCAATGTCGTGCAAGCACGACATTCATTTCTGAATGTCCAATGTCCAATGTTCAATATCGTGCCACCAAGACATTCATTTCTTGAATGTCCAATGTCGTGCCAGCACGACATTCAACTTTTAAATGTTCATTTCCCCTACTAGCAGCCGAGTGCTCGCCTAAATCAAGGCTCAGCACTTCGCCGTAAGCGCGGGTAGACTGCGGTACCTGCCGTATAGCAAATGCGGCACCGGCTTAAATTTCCCCTACTAGCAGCGGAGTGCTAGCGTAAAACAAGGCTCAGGACTTCGCCGTAAGCCCGGGTAGATTGTTGACCAGCCATATAGCACATACGGCCTCGGCTCAAATGTCCCCTAACAGCAGCGGAGTGCTAGCGCGAAACAAGGCCAGCACTTCGCCGGCAGCGCGGGTAGACTGCGGGACCTGCCGTATAGCGTATGCGGCCCCAGTTCTCATTTCCCCTACTAGCCGCCGAGTTCTCGCGTAAAACAAGTCTCAGCACTTCGAGGTAAGCGCGGGTAGACTGCGGGACCTGCCGTATAGCATATGCGGCCCCGGCGCACATTTCCCTACTAGCAGCGGAGTGATAGCGTAAAACAAGGCTCAGCACTTCGTCGTAAGCGCGAATAGACTGCGGGACCTATCGTATAGCGTATGCAGCCTCGGCTCACATTTCCCCGGCTAGCAGCGGAATGCTCCGCGTAATACACTCGGCAGACTCAGGTAGAAATCCGCCTTAAACGACACTAGTGTCTGGTTGCCCGTGTCGTTTAGTGTTAAACGACACTGGAGTCTGAAAATTGTTTAATTATACAGCCAGTTCCTTAAACGATACTAGCGTCTGGTTGCCAGTGTCGTTTAGTGTTAAACGACACTGGAGTCTGAAAGTTGATTAATTATATATACAGTTCCTTAAACGATACTAGTGTCTGGTTGCGAGTATCGTTTAGTGTTAAACGACAATCGAGTAATTATATATCCAGTTCCTTAAACGATACTAGTGTCTGGTTGCCAGTGTCGTTAAGTGTTAAACGACACTGGAGTCTGAAAAATGAAAATTATATATCCAGTTCCTTAAACGATACTAGTGTCTGGTTGCCAGTGTCGTTTAGTGTTAAACGACACTGGAGTCTGACAATTTATTAATTATATATAGTTTCTTAAATGATACTAGTGTCTGGTTGCCAGTGTCGTTTAGTGTTAAACGACACTGGAGTCTGACAATTGATTACATTTTTATCTAGTTTCTTAAACGATACTAGTGTCTGGTTGCCAGTGTCGTTTAGTGTTAAACGACACTGGAATCTAAAAGTTGAAAATTATTTGTTCCGTTTCCTTAAACGATACTAGTGTCTGGTTGCCAGTGTCGTTTAGTGTTAAACGACACTGGAATCTGAAAGTTGATTAATTATATATCGAGTTCCTTAAACGATACTAGTGTCTGGTTGCCAGTGTCGTTTAGTGTTAAACGACACTGGATCCTGAAAGTTGATTAATTATATATCTAGATCCTTAAACGATACTAGTGTCTGAATGCCGGTGTCGTTTAGTGTTAAACGACACTGGAGTCTGAAAAATGAAAATGATATAACCAGTTCCTTAAACGATACTAGTGTCTGGTTGCCAGTGTCGTTTAGTGTTAAACGACACTGGAGTCTGACAATTGATTACATTTTTATCTAGTTTCTAAACGATACTAGTGTCTGGTTGCCAGTGTCGTTTAGTGTTAAACGACACTGGAATCTAAAAGTTGAAAATTATTTGTTCCGTTTCCTTAAACGATACTAGTGTCTGGTTGCCAGTGTCGTTTAGTGTTAAACGACACTGGAATCTGACAATTGATTAATTATATATCTAGTTCCTTAAACGATACTAGTGTCTGGTTGCCAGTGTCGTTTAGTGTTAAACGACACTGGACTCTGAAATTGAAAATTATATATCTAGTTCCTTAAACGACACTAGTGTCTGGTTGCCAGTGTCGTTTAGTGTTAAACGACACTGGAATCTAAATGTTGAAAATTATTTGTTCCGTTTCCTTAAACGATACTAGTGTCTGGTTGCCAGTGTCGTTTAGTGTTAAACGACACTGGAATCTGACAATTGATTAATTATATATCTAGTTCCTTAAACGATACTAGTGTCTGGTTGCCAGTGTCGTTTAGTGTTAAACGACACTGGAGTCTGAAATTGAAAATTATATATCTAGTTCCTTAAACGACACTAGTGTCTGGTTGCCAGTGTCGTTTAGTGTTAAACGACACTGGAGTCTGACAATTGATTAATTATATACCTTGTTCCTTAAACGATACTAGTGTCTGGTTGCCAGTGTCGTTTAGTGTTAAACGACACTGGAGTCAGAAAATTGATTAATTATATAGCTAGTTCCTTAAACGATACTAGTGTCTGGTTGCCAGTGTCGTTTAGTGTTAAACGACACTGAAGTCTGAAATTGAAAATTATATATCTAGTTCCTTAAACGACACTAGTGTCTGGTTGCCAGTGTCGTTTAGTGTTAAACGACACTGGAGTCTGACAATTAATTAAATATATATCTAGTTCCTTAAACGATACTAGTGTCTGGTTGCCAGTGTCGTTTAGTGTTAAACGACACTGAAGTCTGACAATTGATTAATTATATATCTAGTTCCTTAAACGATACTAGTGTCTGGTTGCCAGTGTCGTTTAGTGTTAAACGACACTGGAGTCTGAAATTGAAAATTATATATCTAGTTCCTTAAACGACACTAGTGTCTGGTTGCCAGTGTCGTTTAGTGTTAAACGACACTGGAGTCTGACAATTGATTAATTATATACCTAGTTCCTTAAACGACACTAGTGTCTAGTTGCCAGTGTCGTTTAGTGTTAAACGACACTGGAGTCAGAAAATTGATTAATTATATAGCTAGTTCCTTAAACGATACTAGTGTCTGGTTGCCAGTGTCGTTTAATGTAAAACGACACTGGAGTCTGAAATTGAAAATTATATATCTAGTTCCTTAAACGACACTAGTGTCTGGTTGCCAGTGTCGTTTAGTGTTAAACGACACTGGAGTCTGACAATTAATTAAGTATATATCTAGTTCCTTAAACGATACTAGTGTCTGGTTGCCAGTGTCGTTTAGTGTTAAACGACACTGGAGTCTGAAATTGAAAATTATATATCTAGTTCCTTAAACGACACTAGTGTCTGGTTGCCAGTGTCGTTTAGTGTTAAACGACACTGGAGTCTGACAATTGATTAATTATATACTTAGTTCCTTAAACGATACTAGTGTCTGGTTGCCAGTGTCGTTTAGTGTTAAACGACACTGGAGTCAGAAAATTGAAAATTATATATCTAGTTCCTATCTCGAACATACCGATAACTCGAACACATCGATATCTCGAATACATTGAAAAACGAATGTTTTTAACTTGAACATTTTGACAACTTGAACATATCGATATCTCGAACCTTTCGCTATCTCGAACTTTTCGATATCTCGAACATATCGATATCTCGAACATATCGATATCGAAAAGTTCGAGATATATAAAGTTAGAGATATCGAAAATTAATCGAGATATCGAAAGGTTCGAGATATCGAAAAGTTCGTGATATCGATAAATTTCGAGATATCGAAAGGTTCTAGATATCGATATCTTCGAGTTGTCAATATGTTCAAGTTAAAAACATTCGTTTTATCAATGTATTCGAGATATCGATGTGTTTGAGTTATCGGTATGTTCGAGATATCGATATGTTCGAGTTATCAATATATCCAGTACTTTTCGATATCTCCAACGATATCTCGAACTTTTCGATATCTCCATTTTTTCGATATCTCGAACATATCGATATCGAAAAGTTCGAGATATATAAAGTTAGAGATATCGAAAAATAATCGAGATATCGAAAAGTTCGAGATATCGACAAGTACGAGATATCGAAAAGTTCGAGATATCGAAGGGTTCGAGATATCGATATCTTCGAGTTGTCAATATGTTCAAGTTAAAAACATGCGTTTTATCAATGTATTCGAGATATCGATGTGTTTGAGTTATCGGTATGTTCGAGATATCGATATGTTCGAGTTATCAATATATCCAGTTCCTTAAACGATACTAGTGTCTGGTTGCCAGTGTCGTTTAATGTTAAACGACACTGGAGTCTGAAATTGAAAATTATATATCTAGTTCCTTAAACGACACTAGTGTCTGGTTGCCAGTATCGTTTATGCTAAACGATACTAGATTCTGGTTGCCAGTATCGTTTATGCTAAACGATACTAGATACTAGACACTAGACACCAACTTCACCTTACCTTTTTTACTGGTCGATAAATGATAATCCCCGAAGCGCCCATTGTTTTATTTATCCCGTCACAGTGTAAGCACAATTATCGGTAAAAGATGACGCCTCTGCAGCAGATGTCTCTTGGAAGCATTGTAACAAATGGAGAAATTTCTCACGTTCTACTTTTGCCACAATTTCAGCTCTCTTCTATAACAAAACGTTTTATATATGAGCCGTCTCACGAGAAAACCAATATTATAGTCTCTGCGTAATGTATCGACCAAGATAAGTCCGCGCAGGCTAATCCGGGCCGCATCATTCCGTCTCAGGGGATAGATGTATAGAGTAATGATTCCTGAAACAGAAAACCCAAAGAAGGCGAAAAGAGTATATCCGGGTTAGCCTGCACGGCATGCTTAGGCTGATCCGGGTCGATTCTTTACGCAGATTCCACAGTGTTGGTTTTCTCGCGGTACGGTC
The DNA here is from genome assembly GCA_031761405.1 of Serripes groenlandicus. Lineage (NCBI taxonomy): Eukaryota > Metazoa > Mollusca > Bivalvia > Cardiida > Cardiidae > Serripes > Serripes groenlandicus. The sequence continues at coordinate 16,223,838 of JASEVX010000016.1, forward strand.
CGATCCATTATATGTGGAAAATGGTAAACTGGTGATTGAAATTGTTGGGTATGTATTATATGTGGGAAATGGTAAACTGGTGATCGAAATTGTTGGGTATGTATTATTTGTGGAAAATGGTAAACTGGTGATCGAAATTGTTGGGTATGTATTATATGTGGGAAAGGGTAAACTGGTGATCGACATTGTAGGGTATGTATTATATATGGGAAATGGTAAACTGGTGATCGACATTGTAGGGTATGTATTATATGTGGGAAATGGTAAACTGGTGATCGACATTGTAGGGTATATATTATATGTGGGATACGGTAAACTGGTGATCGACATTGTAGGGTATGTTTTATATGTGGGAAATGGTAAACTGGTGATCGACATTGTAGGGTATATATTATATGTGGGAAATGGTAAACTGGTGATCGACATTGTAGGGTATATTATATGTGGGAAATGGTAAACTGGTGATCGACATTGTAGGGTATGTATTATATGTGGGAAATGGTAAACTGGTGATCGACATTGTAGGGTATATATTATATGTGGGAAATGGTTAACTGGTGATCGACAGTGTAGGGTATGTATTATATGTGGGAAATGGTAAACTGGTGATCGACATTGTAGGGTATATATTATATGTGGGAAATGGTAAACTGGTGATCGACATTGTAGGGTATGTATTATATGTGGGAAATGGTAAACTGGTGATCGACATTGTAGGGTATGTATTATATGTGGGAAATGGTAAACTGGTGATCGACATTGTAGGGTATATATTATATGTGGGAAATGGTAAACTGGTGATCGACATTGTAGGGTATATATTATATATGGGAAATGGTAAACTGGTGATCGACATTGTAGGGTATGTATTATATGTGGGAAATGGTAAACTGGTGATCGACATTGTAGGGTATGTATTATATGTGGGAAATGGTAAACTGGTGATCGACATTGTAGGGTATATATTATATGTGGGAAATGGTTAACTGGTGATCGACAGTGTAGGGTATGTATTATATGTGGGAAATGGTAAACTGGTGATCGACATTGTAGGGTATATATTATATGTGGGAAATGGTAAACTGGTGATCGACAGTGTAGGGTATATATTATATGTGGGAAATGGTAAACTGGTGATCGACATTGTAGGGTATATATTGTATGTGGGAAATGGTAAACTGGTGATCGACATTGTAGGGTATGTATTATATGTGGGAAAGGGTAAACTGGTGATCGACATTGTAGGGTATATATTATATGTGGGAAATGGTAAACTGGTGATCGACATTGTAGGGTATATATTGTATGTGGGAAATGGTTAACTGGTGATCGACATTGTAGGGTATGTATTGTATGTGGGAAAGGGTAAACTGGTGATCGACATTGTAGGGTATATATTATATGTGGGAAATGGTAAACTGGTGATCGACATTGTAGGGTATATATTATATATGGGAAATGGTAAACTGGTGATCGACATTGTAGGGTATATATTATATGTGGGAAATGGTAAACTGGTGATCGACATTGTAGGGTATATATTGTATGTGGGATACGGTAAACTGGTGATCGACATTGTAGGGTATGTATTATATGTGTGATACGGTAAACTGGTGATCGACATTGTAGGGTATGTATTATATGTGTGATACGGTAAACTGGTGATCGACATTGTAGGGTATATATTATATGTAGGAAATGGTAAACTGGTGATCGACATTGTAGGGTATATATTGTATGTGGGAAATGGTAAACTGGTGATCGACATTGTAGGGTATGTATTATATGTGGGAAATGGTAAACTGGTGATCGACATTGTAGGGTATATATTATATGTGGGAAATGGTAAACTGGTGATCGACATTGTAGGGTATGTATTATATGTGGGAAATGGTAAACTGGTGATCGACATTGTAGGGTATATATTATATGTGGGAAATGGTAAACTGGTGATCGACATTGTAGGGTATGTATTATATGTGGGAAATGGTAAACTGGTGATCGACATTGTAGGGTATATATTGTATGTGGGAAATGGTAAACTGGTGATCGACATTGTAGGGTATATATTATATGTGGGAAATGGTAAACTGGTGATCGGCATTGTAGGGTATATATTATATGTAGGAAATGGTAAACTGGTGATCGACATTGTAGGGTATATATTGTATGTGGGAAATGGTAAACTGGTGATCGACATTGTAGGGTATGTATTATATGTGGGAAATGGTAAACTGGTGATCGACATTGTAGGGTATATATTATATGTGGGAAATGGTAAACTGGTGATCGACATTGTAGGGTATGTATTATATGTGGGAAATGGTAAACTGGTGATCGACATTGTAGGGTATATATTATATGTGGGAAATGGTAAACTGGTGATCGACATTGTAGGGTATGTATTATATGTGGGAAATGGTAAACTGGTGATCGACATTGTAGGGTATATATTGTATGTGGGAAATGGTAAACTGGTGATCGACATTGTAGGGTATATATTATATGTGGGAAATGGTAAACTGGTGATCGACATTGTAGGGTATGTATTATATGTGGGAAATGGTAAACTGGTGATCGACATTGTAGGGTATGTATTATATGTGGGAAATGGTAAACTGGTGATCGACATTGTAGGGTATGTATTGTATGTGGGAAATGGTAAACTGGTGATCGACATTGTAGGGTATGTATTATATGTGGGAAATGGTTAACTGGTGATCGACATTGTAGGGTATGTATTATATATGGGAAATGGTAAACTGGTGATCGACATTGTAGGGTATATATTGTATGTGGGAAATGGTAAACTGGTGATCGACATTGTAGGGTATGTATTATATGTGGGAAATGGTAAACTGGTGATCGACATTGTAGTATATATTATATGTGGGAAATGGTAAACTGGTGATCGACATTGTAGGGTATATATTATATGTGGGAAATGGTAAACTGGTGATCGACATTGTAGGGTATATATTGTATGTGGGAAATGGTAAACTGGTGATCGACATTGTAGGGTATGTATTATATATGGGAAATGGTAAACTGGTGATCGACATTGTAGGGTATGTATTATATGTGGGAAAGGGTAAACTGGTGATCGACATTGTAGGGTATGTATTATATGTGGGAAAGGGTAAACTGGTGATCGACATTGTAGGGTATATATTATATGTGGGAAATGGTAAACTGGTGATCGACATTGTAGGGTATATATTATATGTGGGAAATGGTAAACTGGTGATCGACATTGTAGGGTATATATTATATGTGGGAAATGGTTAATTGGTGATCGACATTGTAGGGTATGTATTGTATGTGGGAAATGGTAAACTGGTGATCGACATTGTAGGTTATGTATTATATGTGGGAAATGGTAAACTGGTGATCGACATTGTAGGGTATATATTGTATGTGGGATACGGTAAACTGGTGATCGACATTGTAGGGTATATATTATATATGGGAAATGGTAAACTGGTGATCGACATTGTAGGGTATATATTATATGTGGGAAATGGTAAACTGGTGATCGACATTGTAGGGTATGTATTGTATGTGGGAAATGGTAAACTGGTGATCGACATTGTAGGGTATATATTGTATGTGGGAAATGGTAAACTGGTGATCGACATTGTAGGGTATGTATTATATGTGGGAAATGGTAAACTGGTGATCGACATTGTAGGGTATGTATTATATGTGTGATACGGTAAACTGGTGATCGACATTGTAGGGTATATATTGTATGTGGGAAATGGTAAACTGGTGATCGACAGTGTAGGGTATGTATTATATATGGGAAATGGTAAACTGGTGATCGACATTGTAGGGTATATATTATATGTGTGATACGGTAAACTGGTGATCGACATTGTAGGGTATGTTTTATATGTGGGAAATGGTAAACTGGTGATCGACATTGTAGGGTATATATTATATGTGGGAAATGGTAAACTGGTGATCGACATTGTAGGGTATATTATATGTGGGAAATGGTAAACTGGTGATCGACATTGTAGGGTATGTATTATATGTGGGAAATGGTAAACTGGTGATCGACATTGTAGGGTATATATTATATGTGGGAAATGGTTAACTGGTGATCGACAGTGTAGGGTATGTATTATATGTGGGAAATGGTAAACTGGTGATCGACATTGTAGGGTATATATTATATGTGGGAAATGGTAAACTGGTGATCGACATTGTAGGGTATGTATTATATGTGGGAAATGGTAAACTGGTGATCGACATTGTAGGGTATGTATTATATGTGGGAAATGGTAAACTGGTGATCGACATTGTAGGGTATATATTATATGTGGGAAATGGTAAACTGGTGATCGACATTGTAGGGTATATATTATATATGGGAAATGGTAAACTGGTGATCGACATTGTAGGGTATGTATTATATGTGGGAAATGGTAAACTGGTGATCGACATTGTAGGGTATGTATTATATGTGGGAAATGGTAAACTGGTGATCGACATTGTAGGGTATATATTATATGTGGGAAATGGTTAACTGGTGATCGACAGTGTAGGGTATGTATTATATGTGGGAAATGGTAAACTGGTGATCGACATTGTAGGGTATATATTATATGTGGGAAATGGTAAACTGGTGATCGACAGTGTAGGGTATATATTATATGTGGGAAATGGTAAACTGGTGATCGACATTGTAGGGTATATATTGTATGTGGGAAATGGTAAACTGGTGATCGACATTGTAGGGTATGTATTATATGTGGGAAAGGGTAAACTGGTGATCGACATTGTAGGGTATATATTATATGTGGGAAATGGTAAACTGGTGATCGACATTGTAGGGTATATATTGTATGTGGGAAATGGTTAACTGGTGATCGACATTGTAGGGTATGTATTGTATGTGGGAAAGGGTAAACTGGTGATCGACATTGTAGGGTATATATTATATGTGGGAAATGGTAAACTGGTGATCGACATTGTAGGGTATATATTATATATGGGAAATGGTAAACTGGTGATCGACATTGTAGGGTATATATTATATGTGGGAAATGGTAAACTGGTGATCGACATTGTAGGGTATATATTGTATGTGGGATACGGTAAACTGGTGATCGACATTGTAGGGTATGTATTATATGTGTGATACGGTAAACTGGTGATCGACATTGTAGGGTATGTATTATATGTGTGATACGGTAAACTGGTGATCGACATTGTAGGGTATATATTATATGTAGGAAATGGTAAACTGGTGATCGACATTGTAGGGTATATATTGTATGTGGGAAATGGTAAACTGGTGATCGACATTGTAGGGTATGTATTATATGTGGGAAATGGTAAACTGGTGATCGACATTGTAGGGTATATATTATATGTGGGAAATGGTAAACTGGTGATCGACATTGTAGGGTATGTATTATATGTGGGAAATGGTAAACTGGTGATCGACATTGTAGGGTATATATTATATGTGGGAAATGGTAAACTGGTGATCGACATTGTAGGGTATGTATTATATGTGGGAAATGGTAAACTGGTGATCGACATTGTAGGGTATATATTGTATGTGGGAAATGGTAAACTGGTGATCGACATTGTAGGGTATATATTATATGTGGGAAATGGTAAACTGGTGATCGGCATTGTAGGGTATATATTATATGTAGGAAATGGTAAACTGGTGATCGACATTGTAGGGTATATATTGTATGTGGGAAATGGTAAACTGGTGATCGACATTGTAGGGTATGTATTATATGTGGGAAATGGTAAACTGGTGATCGACATTGTAGGGTATATATTATATGTGGGAAATGGTAAACTGGTGATCGACATTGTAGGGTATGTATTATATGTGGGAAATGGTAAACTGGTGATCGACATTGTAGGGTATATATTATATGTGGGAAATGGTAAACTGGTGATCGACATTGTAGGGTATGTATTATATGTGGGAAATGGTAAACTGGTGATCGACATTGTAGGGTATATATTGTATGTGGGAAATGGTAAACTGGTGATCGACATTGTAGGGTATATATTATATGTGGGAAATGGTAAACTGGTGATCGACATTGTAGGGTATGTATTATATGTGGGAAATGGTAAACTGGTGATCGACATTGTAGGGTATGTATTATATGTGGGAAATGGTAAACTGGTGATCGACATTGTAGGGTATGTATTGTATGTGGGAAATGGTAAACTGGTGATCGACATTGTAGGGTATGTATTATATGTGGGAAATGGTTAACTGGTGATCGACATTGTAGGGTATGTATTATATATGGGAAATGGTAAACTGGTGATCGACATTGTAGGGTATATATTGTATGTGGGAAATGGTAAACTGGTGATCGACATTGTAGGGTATGTATTATATGTGGGAAATGGTAAACTGGTGATCGACATTGTAGTATATATTATATGTGGGAAATGGTAAACTGGTGATCGACATTGTAGGGTATATATTATATGTGGGAAATGGTAAACTGGTGATCGACATTGTAGGGTATATATTGTATGTGGGAAATGGTAAACTGGTGATCGACATTGTAGGGTATGTATTATATATGGGAAATGGTAAACTGGTGATCGACATTGTAGGGTATGTATTATATGTGGGAAAGGGTAAACTGGTGATCGACATTGTAGGGTATGTATTATATGTGGGAAAGGGTAAACTGGTGATCGACATTGTAGGGTATATATTATATGTGGGAAATGGTAAACTGGTGATCGACATTGTAGGGTATATATTATATGTGGGAAATGGTAAACTGGTGATCGACATTGTAGGGTATATATTATATGTGGGAAATGGTTAATTGGTGATCGACATTGTAGGGTATGTATTGTATGTGGGAAATGGTAAACTGGTGATCGACATTGTAGGTTATGTATTATATGTGGGAAATGGTAAACTGGTGATCGACATTGTAGGGTATATATTGTATGTGGGATACGGTAAACTGGTGATCGACATTGTAGGGTATATATTATATATGGGAAATGGTAAACTGGTGATCGACATTGTAGGGTATATATTATATGTGGGAAATGGTAAACTGGTGATCGACATTGTAGGGTATGTATTGTATGTGGGAAATGGTAAACTGGTGATCGACATTGTAGGGTATATATTGTATGTGGGAAATGGTAAACTGGTGATCGACATTGTAGGGTATGTATTATATGTGGGAAATGGTAAACTGGTGATCGACATTGTTGGGTATGTATTATATGTGGGAAATGGTAAACTGGTGATCGACATTGTAGGGTATATATTGTATGTGGGAAATGGTAAACTGGTGATCGACATTGTAGGGTATATATTATATATGGGAAATGGTAAACTGGTGATCGACATTGTAGGGTATATATTATATGTGGGAAATGGTAAACTGGTGATCGACATTGTAGGGTATGTATTATATGTGGGAAATGGTAAACTGGTGATCGACATTGTAGGGTATGTATTATATGTGGGAAATGGTAAACTGGTGATCGACATTGTAGGGTATATATTGTATGTGGGAAATGGTAAACTGGTGATCGACATTGTAGCGTATATATTATATATGGGAAATGGTAAACTGGTGATCGACATTGTAGGGTATATATTATATGTGGGAAATGGTAAACTGGTGATCGACATTGTAGGGTATATATTGTATGTGGGATACGGTAAACTGGTGATCGACATTGTAGGGTATATATTATATGTGGGAAATGGTAAACTGGTGATCGACATTGTAGGGTATGTATTATATGTGTGATACGGTAAACTGGTGATCGACATTGTAGGGTATATATTATATATGGGAAATGGTAAACTGGTGATCGACATTGTAGGGTATGTATTATATGTGTGATACGGTAAACTGGTGATCGACATTGTAGGGTATATATTGTATGTGGGAAATGGTAAACTGGTGATCGACATTGTAGGGTATGTATTATATGTGGGAAATGGTAAACTGGTGATCGACATTGTAGGGTATGTATTATATGTGTGATACGGTAAACTGGTGATCGACATTGTAGGGTATATATTATATGTGGGAAATGGTAAACTGGTGATCGACATTGTAGGGTATATATTATATGTGGGAAATGGTAAACTGGTGATCGACATTGTAGGGTATATATTATATGTGGGAAATGGTTAACTGGTGATCGGCATTGTAGGGTATGTATTATATATGGGAAATGGTAAACTGGTGATCGACATTGTAGGGTATGTATTATATGTGGGAAATGGTAAACTGGTGATCGACATTGTAGGGTATGTATTATATATGGGAAATGGTAAACTGGTGATCGACATTGTAGGGTATATATTATATGTGGGAAATGGTAAACTGGTGATCGACATTGTAGGGTATGTATTATATGTGGGAAATGGTAAACTGGTGATCGACATTGTAGGGTATATATTGTATGTGGGAAATGGTAAACTGGTGATCGACATTGTAGGGTATGTATTATATGTGGGAAATGGTTAACTGGTGATCGACATTGTAGGGTATGTATTATATGTGGGAAATAGTAAACTGGTGATCGACATTGTAGGGTATATATTATATGTGGGAAATGGTAAACTGGTGATCGGCATTGTAGGGTATGTATTATATATGGGAAATGGTTAACTGGTGATCGACATTGTAGGGTATGTATTATATGTGGGAAATGGTTAACTGGTGATCGACATTGTAGGGTATGTATTATATGTGGGAAATAGTAAACTGGTGATCGACATTGTTGGGTATGTATTATATGTGGGAAATGGTAAACTGGTGATCGACATTGTAGGGTATATATTATATGTGGGAAATGGTAAACTGGTGATCGGCATTGTAGGGTATATATTGTATGTGGGAAATGGTAAACTGGTGATCGACATTGTAGGGTATATATTATATATGGGAAATGGTAAACTGGTGATCGACATTGTAGGGTATATTATATGTGGGAAATGGTAAACTGGTGATCGACATTGTATGGTATATATTATATGTGGGAAATAGTAAACTGGTGATCGACATTGTAGGGTATGTATTGTATGTGGGAAATGGTAAACTGGTGATCGACATTGTAGGGTATGTATTATATGTGGGAAATGGTAAACTGGTGATCGACATTGTAGAGTATGTATTGTATGTGGGAAATGGTAAACTGGTGATCGACATTGTAGGGTATGTATTATATGTGGGAAATGGTAAACTGGTGATCGACATTGTAGGGTATGTATTATATGTGGGAAATGGTAAACTGGTGATCGACATTGTAGGGTATATATTATATGTGGGAAATGGTAAACTGGTGATCGACATTGTAGGGTATGTATTATATGTGGGAAATGGTAAACTGGTGATCGACATTGTAGGGTATATATTATATGTGGGAAATGGTAAACTGGTGATCGACATTGTAGGGTATATATTATATGTGGGAAATGGTTAACTGGTGATCGACATTGTAGGGTATGTATTGTATGTGGGAAATGGTTAACTGGTGATCGACATTGTAGGGTATGTATTATATGTGGGAAATGGTAAACTGGTGATCGACATTGTAGGGTATGTATTATATGTGGGAAATGTTAAACTGGTGATCGGCATTGTAGGGTATATATTATATGTGGGAAATGGTAAACTGGTGATCGACATTGTAGGGTATGTATTATATGTGGGAAATGGTAAACTGGTGATCGACATTGTAGGGTATGTATTATATGTGGGAAATGGTAAACTGGTGATCGACATTGTAGGGTATATTATATGTGGGAAATGGTAAACTGGTGATCGACATTGTAGAGTATGTATTATATGTGGGAAATGGTAAACTGGTGATCGACATTGTAGGGTATGTATTATATGTGGGAAATGGTAAACTGGTGATCGACATTGTAGGGTATATATTATATGTGGGAAATGGTAAACTGGTGATCGACATTGTAGGGTATGTATTATATGTGGGAAATGGTTAACTGGTGATCGACATTGTAGGGTATGTATTATATGTGGGAAATGGTTAACTGGTGATCGACATTGTAGGGTATATATTATATATGGGAAATGGTAAACTGGTGATCGACATTGTAGGGTATGTATTATATGTGGGAAATGGTTAACTGGTGATCGGCATTGTAGTATATATTATATGTGGGAAATGGTAAACTGGTGATCGACATTGTAGGGTATGTATTATATGTGGGAAATGGTAAACTGGTGATCGACATTGTAGGGTATATATTATATGTGGGAAATGGTAAACTGGTGATCGAAGTTGTAGGGTATGTATTATATGTGGGAAATGGTTAACTGGTGATCGGCATTGTAGTATATATTATATGTGGGAAATGGTAAACTGGTGATCGACATTGTAGGGTATGTATTATATGTGGGAAATGGTAAACTGGTGATCGACATTGTAGGGTATGTATTGTATGTGGGAAATGGTAAACTGGTGATCGACATTGTAGGGTATATATTATATGTGGGAAATGGTAAACTGGTGATCGACATTGTATGGTATGTATTGTATGTGGGAAATGGTAAACTGGTGATCGACATTGTAGGGTATATATTATATGTGGGAAATGGTAAACTTGTGATCGAAGTTGTAGGGTATGTATTATATGTGGGAAATGGTAAACTGGTGATCGACATTGTAGGGTATGTATTATATGTGGGAAATGGTAAACTGGTGATCGACATTGTAGTATATATTATATGTGGGAAATGGTAAACTGGTGATCGACATTGTAGGGTATGTATTATATGTGGGAAATGGTAAACTGGTGATCGACATTGTAGGGTATGTATTATATGTGGGAAATGGTAAACTGGTGATCGACATTGTAGGGTATATATTATATGTGGGAAATGGTAAACTGGTGATCGACATTGTAGGGTATGTATTATATGTGGGAAATGGTAAACTGGTGATCGACATTGTAGGGTATATATTATATGTGGGAAATGGTAAACTGGTGATCGACATTGTAGGGTATATATTATATGTGGGAAATGGTTAACTGGTGATCGACATTGTAGGGTATGTATTGTATGTGGGAAATGGTTAACTGGTGATCGACATTGTAGGGTATGTATTATATGTGGGAAATGGTAAACTGGTGATCGACATTGTAGGGTATGTATTATATGTGGGAAATGGTAAACTGGTGATCGGCATTGTAGGGTATATATTATATGTGGGAAATGGTAAACTGGTGATCGACATTGTAGGGTATGTATTATATGTGGGAAATGGTAAACTGGTGATCGACATTGTAGGGTATGTATTATATGTGGGAAATGGTAAACTGGTGATCGACATTGTAGGGTATATTATATGTGGGAAATGGTAAACTGGTGATCGACATTGTAGAGTATGTATTATATGTGGGAAATGGTAAACTGGTGATCGACATTGTAGGGTATATATTATATGTGGGAAATGGTAAACTGGTGATCGACATTGTAGGGTATGTATTATATGTGGGAAAGGGTAAACTGGTGATCGACATTGTAGGGTATATATTATATGTGGGAAATGGTAAACTGGTGATCGACATTGTAGGGTATGTATTATATGTGGGAAATGGTTAACTGGTGATCGACATTGTAGGGTATGTATTGTATGTGGGAAATGGTAAACTGGTGATCGACATTGTAGGGTATGTATTATATGTGGGAAATGGTAAACTGGTGATCGACATTGTAGGGTATATATTATATGTGGGAAATGGTAAACTGGTGATCGACATTGTAGGGTATGTATTATATGTGGGAAATGGTTAACTGGTGATCGACATTGTAGGGTATGTATTATATGTGGAAAATGGTAAACTGGTGATCAACATTGTAGGGTATATATTATATGTGGGAAATGGTAAACTGGTGATCGACATTGTAGGGTATGTATTATATGTGGGAAATGGTTAACTGGTGATCGACATTGTAGGGTATGTATTATATGTGGGAAATGGTTAACTGGTGATCGACATTGTAGGGTATATATTATATGTGGAAAATGGTAAACTGGTGATCGACATTGTAGGGTATGTATTATGTGTGGGAAATGGTAAACTGGTGATCGACATTGTAGGGTATGTGTTATATGTGGGAAATGGTAAACCGGTGATCGACATTGTAGGGTATATATTATATGTGGGAAATGGTTAACTGGTGATCGACATTGTAGGGTATGTATTATATGTGTGATACGGTAAACTGGTGATCGACATTGTAGGGTATGTATTATATGTGGGAAATGGTTAACTGGTGATCGACATTGTAGGGTATGTATTATATGTGGGAAATGGTTAACTGGTGATCGACATTGTCGGGTATGTATTATATGTGGGAAATGGTTAACTGGTGATCGACATTGTAGGGTATATATTATATGTGGGATACGGTAAACTGGTGATCGACATTGTAGGGTATATATTATATGTGGGAAATGGTAGACTGGTGATCGACATTGTAGGGTATGTATTATATGTGGGAAATGGTAAACTGGTGATCGACATTGTAGGGTATATATTATATGTGGGAAATGGTTAACTGGTGATCGACATTGTAGGGTATGTATTATATGTGGGAAATGGTAAACTGTTGATCGACATTGTAGGGTATATATTATATGTGGGAAATGGTTAACTGGTGATCGACATTGTAGGGTATGTATTATATGTGGGAAATGGTAAACTGGTGATCGACATTGTAGGGTATGTATTATATGTGGGAAATGGTAAACTGTTGATCGACATTGTAGGGTATATATTATATGTGGGAAATGGTTAACTGGTGATCGACATTGTAGGGTATATATTATATGTGGGAAATGATTAACTGGTGATCGACATTGTAGGGTATATATTATATGTGGGAAATGGTAAACTGGTGATCGACATTGTAGGGTATATATTATATATGGGAAATGGTAAACTGGTGATCGACATTGTAGGGTATATATTATATGTGAGATACGGTAAACTGGTGATCGACATTGTAGGGTATATATTATATGTGGGAAATGGTTAACTGGTGATCGGCATTGTAGGGTATGTATTATATATGGGAAATGGTAAACTGTTGATCGACATTGTAGGGTATATATTATATGTGGGAAATGGTTAACTGGTGATCGACATTGTAGGGTATGTATTATATGTGGGAAATGGTTAACTGGTGATCGACATTGTCGGGTATGTATTATATGTGGGAAATGGTTAACTGGTGATCGACATTGTAGGGTATATATTATATGTGGGATACGGTAAACTGGTGATCGACATTGTAGGGTATATATTATATGTGGGAAATGGTAGACTGGTGATCGACATTGTAGGGTATGTATTATATGTGGGAAATGGTAAACTGGTGATCGGCATTGTAGGGTATGTATTATATGTGGGAAATGGTAAACTGGTGATCGACATTGTAGGGTATATATTATATGTGGGAAATGGTTAACTGGTGATCGACATTGTAGGGTATATATTATATGTGGGATACGGTAAACTGGTGATCGACATTGTAGGGTATATATTATATGTGGGCAATGGTAAACAGGTGATCGACATTGTAGGGTATATATTATATGTGGGAAATGGTTAACTGGTGATCGACATTGTAGGGTATATATTATATGTGGGAAATGGTAAACTGGTGATCGACATTGTAGGGTATATATTATATATGGGAAATGGTAAACTGGTGATCGACATTGTAGGGTATGTATTATATGTGGGAAATGGTTAACTGGTGATCGACATTGTAGGGTATATATTATATGTGGGAAATGGTAAACTGGTGATCGACATTGTAGGGTATATATTATATGTGTGATACGGTAAACTGGTGATCGACATTGTAGGGTATATATTATATGTGGGAAATGGTAAACTGGTGATCGACATTGTAGGGTATATATTATATATGGGAAATGGTAAACTGGTGATCGACATTGTAGGGTATATATTATATGTGGGAAATGGTAAACTGGTGATCGACATCGTAGGGTATGTATTATATATGGGAAATGGTAAACTGGTGATCGACATTGTAGGGTATATATTATATATGGGAAATGGTAAACTGGTGATCGACATTGTAGGGTATATATTATATGTGGGAAATGGTAAACTGGTGATCGACATTGTAGGGTATATATTATATATGGGAAATGGTAAACTGATGATCGACATTGTAGGGTATATATTATATGTGGGAAATGGTTAACTGGTGATCGACATTGTAGGGTATATATTATATGTGGGATACGGTAAACTGGTGATCGACATTGTAGGGTATATATTATATGTGGGAAATGGTAGACTGGTGATCGACATTGTAGGGTATATATTATATGTGGGAAATGGTAGACTGGTGATCGACATTGTAGGGTATATATTATATGTGGGATACGGTAAACTGGTGATCGACATTGTAGGGTATATATTATATGTGGGAAATGGTAGGCTGGTGATCGACATTGTAGGGTATGTATTATATGTGGGAAATGGTAAACTGGTGATCGGCATTGTAGGGTATATATTATATGTGGGAAATGGTTAACTGGTGATCGACATCGTAGGGTATGTATTATATGTGGGAAATGGTAAACTGGTGATCGGCATTGTAGGGTATGTATTATATGTGTGATACGGTAAACTGGTGATCGACATTGTAGGGTATGTATTATATGTGGGAAATGGTAAACTGGTGATCGACATCGTAGGGTATGTATTATATGTGGGAAATGGTAAACTGGTGATCGACATTGTAGGGTATATATTATATGTGTGATACGGTAAACTGGTGATCGACATTGTAGGGTATGTATTATATGTGGGAAATGGTAAACTGGTGATCGGCATTGTAGGGTATGTATTATATATGGGAAATGGTAAACTGGTGATCGGCATTGTAGGGTATATATTATATGTGGGAAATGGTAAACTGGTGATCGACATTGTAGGGTATGTATTATATGTGGAAAATGGTAAACTGGTGATCGACATTGTAGGGTATGTATTATATGTGGAAAATGGTAAACTGGTGATCGACATTGTAGGGTATGTATTATATGTGGGAAATGGTAAACTGGTGATCGACATTGTAGGGTATATATTATATGTGGAAAATGGTAAACTGGTGATCTACATTGTAGGGTATATATTATATGTGGAAAATGGTAAACTGGTGATCGACATTGTAGGGTATATATTATATGTGGGATACGGTAAACTGGTGATCGACATTGTAGGGTATGTATTATATGTGGAAAATGGTAAACTGGTGATCGACATTGTAGGATATATATTATATGTGGGAAATGGTAAACTGGTGATCGACATTGTAGGGTATGTATTATATGTGGGAAATGGTTAACTGGTGATCGACATTGTAGGGTATGTATTATATGTGGGAAATGGTTAACTGGTGATCGACATTGTAGGGTATGTATTATATGTGGAAAATGGTAAACTGGTGATCGACATTGTAGGGTATATATTATATGTGGGATACGGTAAACTGGTGATCGACATTGTAGGGTATGTATTATATGTGGGAAATGGTAAACTGTTGATCGACATTGTAGGGTATGTATTATATGTGGAAAATGGTAAACTGGTGATCGACATTGTAGGGTATGTATTATATGTGGAAAATGGTAAACTGGTGATCGACATTGTAGGGTATGTATTATATGTGGGAAATGGTTAACTGGTGATCGACATTGTAGGGTATGTATTATATGTGGGAAATGGTAAACTGTTGATCGACATTGTAGGGTATGTATTATATGTGGGAAATGGTAAACTGTTGATCGACATTGTAGGGTATGTATTATATGTGGGAAATGGTTAACTGGTGATCGACATTGTAGGGTATGTATTATATGTGGGAAATGGTTAACTGGTGATCGACATTGTAGGATATATATTATATGTGGGAAATGGTAAACTGGTGATCGACATTGTAGGGTATATATTATATGTGGGAAATGGTAAACTGGTGATCGACATTGTAGGGTATGTATTATATGTGGAAAATGGTAAACTGGTGATCGACATTGTAGGGTATGTATTATATGTGGAAAATGGTAAACTGGTGATCGACATTGTAGGGTATGTATTATATGTGGAAAATGGTAAACTGGTGATCGACATTGTAGGGTATGTATTATATGTGGGAAATGGTAAACCGGTGATCGACATTGTAGGGTATGTATTATATGTGGGAAATGGTAAACTGGTGATCGACATTGTAGGGTATGTATTATATGTGGAAAATGGTAAACTGGTGATCGACATTGCAGGGTATGTATTATATGTGGAAAATGGTAAACTGGTGATCGACATTGTAGGGTATGTATTATATGTGGGATACGGTAAACTGGTGATCGACATTGTAGGGTATGTATTATATGTGGAAAATGGTAAACTGGTGATCGACATTGTAGGGTATATATTATATGTGGGAAATGGTAAACTGGTGATCGACATTGTAGGGTATGTATTATATGTGGGAAATGGTTAACTGGTGATCGACATTGTAGGGTATGTATTATATGTGGGAAATGGTTAACTGGTGATCGACATTGTAGGGTATGTATTATATGTGGGAAATGGTTAACTGGTGATCGACATTGTAGGGTATATATTATATGTGGGAAATGGTAAACTGTTGATCGACATTGTAGGGTATGTATTATATGTGGAAAATGGTAAACTGGTGATCGACATTGTAGGGTATGTATTATATGTGGAAAATGGTAAACTGGTGATCGACATTGTAGGGTATGTATTATATGTGGAAAATGGTAAACTGGTGATCGACATTGTAGGGTATGTATTTTATGTGGGAAATGGTAAACTGTTGATCGACATTGTAGGGTATGTATTATATGTGGGAAATGGTTAACTGGTGATCGACATTGTAGGGTATATATTATATGTGGGAAATGGTAAACTGGTGATCGACATTGTCGGGTATGTATTATATGTGGGAAATGGTAAACCAGTGATCGACATTGTAGGGTATGTATTATATGTGGGAAATGGTTAATTGGTGATCGACATTGTAGGGTATGTATTATATGTGGAAAATGGTAAACTGGTGATCGACATTGTAGGGTATGTATTATATGTGGAAAATGGTAAACTGGTGATCGACATTGTAGGGTATGTATTATATGTGGGAAATGGTTAACTGGTGATCGACATTGTAGGGTATGTATTATATGTGGGAAATGGTAAACTGGTGATCGAAATTGTTGGGTATGTAACTCGATGGATTTATGCTAAATTCATTTATGTATTGCACGTGTAAATGAAATAATATGCATACGCAGCCATGCTTAAGGGTAGAATTGGATACTACGTTCATGCTATTTATCAACATGATCAATTTACACGATCTGTGAAAACCAAAACACACACATCTCGTGAAGTAACACTGCTAACGTAAAAATGGTTCCCAGCTTTACTCTGTCATTCTGTTTAAAATCGGGGAGCCAATTGTTGTATGTTTTCTCAAAATGCACACCACTATTGACGGTTCCTTAGTGGGTACCGTCTGATGGTAAACTGTTGATCGAAGTTGTTGGGTATGTTACTCGATGGAGTTATGCTAAATTCATTTATGTATTGCCAGAGTGTAAATCATAGCAGATGGAATAGAATATAGAATAATAGAACAAAACATAATACAATATAGTATAATAACATAGAGTAGAATAGACTATAATAGAATATAGAATAATAAAACAGAACATAATACAATATAATAGAATAGCGTAGAGTAGAATAGAATATAATAGAATATAACAGAATATGATAGAAAGTAGCAGAACTGAACAGAAAAGAACAGAATAGAGCGAACCAGAGCAGATAGTATACAATATAATGTAATGTAATGTAATGTAATATAATATAAAATTATATAATAGAGTAGAAGTCAGGCACCTAGTATACGTGTTTATTTTCTTATAGAATATAATAGAATGTAAGAGAATAGAAAAGACATTAAGAACCTTTTCAAGCACACATAAATGTAATACAATTTACAGACAGAGTCAAGTATGGAACGCCTTTACTGTCTAAATATGTTGTATTTTGTTACTTTCATATATACGAGGTACATATTTCATTTGACATGATACATGTTGCATGATATGCAGTGCCTTTTCCGTTATATATGGTGGTTATTTAATAATATGCAGTGCCAAGTTGTGAAGATACAGTGGAATAACCAGTATATGGTGTGCAAACAACGGCATATGCAATACACACTTCATTATATGCAGTTCAAATGACAGTATATACAGTCAGTGTTTCGAAACACGTGCGGTATTCTGTTTATATGCAGTAATTTTACCATTATACGCGGTGCATTTTTCATTACGATTATAATACTTTCCGGCATTCTCCGGATTAATTTCCGGAAAATACCGAGTTTTAAAGCAATCTATAAATAGCATTGTACGCATTTTCTGAGGTGCCGAATGTCGTCTATGCAGACGCTCTTTGAAGCCTGAAACAGACAACTTGTGAAATCAGTGTAGCAAAAGGAAAAATGCTCATCTTGAGAAATGTCTCTATTTGGCTACAATGGTTTCAACTCTTTTCAATAATAATTAGTCGCCGGGCAGAAGCCCGCGACTTCTATTTTTAATAGATTTTCGGAAATGACATGGGAGTAGGGGTTATTATTAGAATTTTTTGTTTTTAAATGTCTTGAACATATTACAATTACGTTTGTTTAAAAACACTAAGTTATGACACATCTAAAATGAAATAAATATTCCGATGTTTTAAGTATGTGCAGTTTCTTTATTTTGACTGGCATTTACGTTTTTGTGTTTTATTTACGAAGACAAAACAGTCCCTATTAGCTAGACTGGGATACTTTATTTTCATAAACTATGTAATCAAAAGGCGATAACTACAAACCTTTACTTCGCACAGTCTAATTTGTTAACATACGCGCTCCTGCGCAGCAGACTATCGATATGAAAATCACGTCAAATTCTCCTTTTAATAGATAAGTATCAACATAAACTGGTAACAGAAACAAAAATATGAATTATTTGGGAAAATATGTCTCAAATATAAGCCTGTTTATCGGTCGTGAATGTCGAAACGCCTTTTTCTCTGTTCGTGACCTAGTTTCATATTGCCAAAATGTAAACAAAGCGAAGTAACCGGAAGTAAAATGTAAACTTAGAAAAGTGACTTGTTTATGCAGACAAAAAATGTCGAACGACAAATTGATTTCTTAAACGTCACGAAACGAGTGCATGGGTCGAATATAGGAGAAAGACAGATACTATAGAAATGCTTTTCTCTCTCGAATGCAGTGGAATAAAACATGCACTAAAGCTTTGCCTGATTTTTTATTCACTTTCTTCGATGTCTGACACTACGACTCGTCTTGAGGGTCAACATTTCGAAATAATGCTCAAACACCTTATTACAGATAGATAGCTAATATTACACACTTAAATGATTAAATATATGTGATATTAAATGATAATTTGGCTTGAAACAAATTAAGAGAAGAACAAACTCTGAAAAACAATAGATTTAGAAATAAAGAAAATCTGCTCTTTCGCACCCAATTAATTTCATACTTGCCACCTATTAAATAGTAATCGGACTCGCAACTGGCATTTCTCTTGCGCCAAACATATAGTGTATTCATCAACGATTTAGATAAACAATTTAGCTGATATGTTGTTTCAAGTGTAGTCTACTTTTTAAACATATGAGGATAAATTTTAACATCTGTGAAATATTTGTTATTAATATTATTAAAAAGGAGGAAGTTCATGTCTTCAGCAATTTAACCGTTTTCTCAATGTTTTAAGTGTTTAAAGGTTTTCATTGTTGCTTCAGACATGGATAGGGTTTAATAAATTTTTAATGCATGTAGATTTAAATGTGGTTTTATTGAAAAAATACAAAACATCCAAAATCCTGACCATAAGAAATCCTGAAATATGTAGATCTATGTGGAATTTTAAAAATCCTGGAATTAGTCCTTATGAAAACATTATGTGTATGTTTAGACTAATGAAAGTCAAGAATACATGTGTGTTAAAACATAAATCGATGCAGTCTTTTCCGGCGACATTGATGCCTTGCATCAACTTTCTCTTGTACTTTCATTTATAAAGATCTTCTTTATTTTAGCTCTTACATCATCTGATACATAGCTTTATGGTTATATTCTTCATAAAAACATATTTTAATTCCTCGGAAGATTGTGGAAAATAGAGAAATAACTGGAAAAGGGCTTTACATTATATGTCTGAGTTTGACTTTTGAACAAGGTACTTTTTTTCTGGACATTGTAGGTTCAAATCAGCCTGTATATTTGCTCTGTCTCATCAGAATATTCACAAAAGCCGATGTGTACACTTTTCCAATGGACGAGCTTATATATATAAACTGTAAATGTTCTCAGTTCTTAGGAATGTACACCCTTTCCCACCTGAAGATGCATTCTGAAGTATCCGCAGAAGTAGAATTGAATATGAAAACCGTGAGGTAAATGGAGATATTGATCTTAATGAGCAATGTCTGGCTTATGTCACATTATTTCATAATCTATTCTTAATTTGTAGTTTCATTTACAGAGATTTTTCGATCTATTTATAGATTGTTCAACGAGCGGTTACTATCATACTATCATTTTACGGAAATAATTCCGAAGAATGCCGGAAATTAACATCATCTTCAGAATTGTTTCCATTTGCCACAATAAATTCAAATCTCTTCAACAATTATACTTTCATTTATAGAGATTGTTTATAAAGTGTGTCTACCTCAGGCCTCAAAGTGCGTCTGCATTGACGGCATTCACCGTGTATATATTCTGAAATTGTGAACACTTCTATTACAGATTGTTTTAAAATGGCCTAGACGGTGTTAATGGTAACTGACCCATTTACACTTAAACCAGCAAGTCAATGAAACTGACCCATTTACCCTTACACCAGCAAGTCAATGAAACTGACCCATTTACCCTTACACCAGCGAGACATTGAAACTGACCCATTTACCCTCACACCAGCGAGTTATTGAAACTGAACCATTTACCCTTACACCAGCGAGTCATTGAAACTGACCCATTTACCCTTACACCAGCGAGTCAGTGAAACTGACCCATTTACCCTTACACCAGCGAGTCAGTGAAACTGACCCATTAACCCTTACACCAGCAAGTCAATGAAACTGACCCTTTTACCCTTACACCAGCGAGTCAGTGAAACTGACCCATTTACCCTTACACCAGCGAGTCAGTGAAACTGACCCATTTACCCTTACACCAGCGAGTCAGTGAAACTGACCCATTTACCCTTACACCAGCAAGTCAATGAAACTGACCCATTTACACTTAAACCAGCGAGTCAGTGAAACTGACCCATTTACCCTTACACCAGCGAGTCAGTGAAACTGACCCATTTACCCTTACACCAGCGAGTCAATGAAACTGACCCATTTACACTTACACCAGCGAGTCAGCGAAACTGACACATTTACAGTTAAACCAGCGAGTCAGTGAAACTGACCCATTTACCCTTACACCAGCGAGTCAGTGAAACTGACCCATTTACCCTAACACCAGCGAGTCAGTGAAACTGACCCATTTACACTTTAACCAGCGAGTCAGTGAAACTGACCCATTTACCCTTACACCAGCGAGTTATTGAAACTGACCCATTTACCCTTAAACCAGCGAGTTATTGAAACTGACCCAATTACCCTTAAACCAGCGAGTCAGTGAAACTGACCCATTTACCCTTAAACCAGCGAGTTAGTGAAACTGACCCATTTACACTTAAACCAGCGAGTCAGTGAAACTGACCCATTTACACTTAAACCAGCGAGTCAGTGAAACTGACCCATTTACCCTTACACCAGCGAGTCAGTGAAACTGACCCATTTACCCTTACACCAGCGAGTCAGTGAAACTGACCCATTTACACTTAAACCAGCGAGTCAGTGAAACTGACCCATTTACCCTTACACCAGCGAGTCAGTGAAACTGACCCATTTACCCTTATACCAGCGAGTCAGTGAAACTGACCCATTTACCCTTATACCAGCGAGTCAGTGAAACTGACCCATTTACCCTTATACCAGCGAGTCATTGAAACTGACCCATTTACCCTTACACCAGCGAGTCAGTGAAACTGACCCATTTACCCTTATACCAGCGAGTCAGTGAAACTGACCCATTTACCCTTACACCAGCGAGTCAGTGAAACTGACCCATTTACCCTTATACCAGCGAGTCAGTGAAACTGACCCATTTACCCTTACACCAGCGAGTCAGTGAAACTGACCCATTTACACTTTAACCAGCGAGTCAGTGAAACTGACCTATTTACCCTTACACCAGCGAGTCAGTGAAACTGACCCATTTACCCTTAAACCAGCGAGTCAGTGAAACTGATCCATTTACCCTTAAACCAGCGAGACATTGAAACTGACCCATTTACACTTAAACCAGCGAGTCAGTGAAACTGACCCATTTACACTTATACCAGCGAGTCAGTGAAACTGACCCATTTACCCTTACACCAGCGAGTTATTGAAACTGACCCATTTACCCTTAAACCAGCGAGTTATTGAAACTGACCCATTTACCCTTACACCAGCGAGTCAGTGAAACTGACCCATTTACCCTTATACCAGCGAGTCAGTGAAACTGACCCATTTACCCTTACACCAGCGAGTCAGTGAAACTGACCCATTTACACTTTAACCAGCGAGTCAGTGAAACTGACCTATTTACCCTTACACCAGCGAGTCAGTGAAACTGACCCATTTACCCTTAAACCAGCGAGTCAGTGAAACTGACCCATTTACCCTTAAACCAGCGAGACATTGAAACTGACCCATTTACACTTAAACCAGCGAGTCAGTGAAACTGACCCATTTACACTTATACCAGCGAGTCAGTGAAACTGACCCATTTACCCTTACACCAGCGAGTTATTGAAACGGACCCATTTACCCTTAAACCAGCGAGTTATTGAAACTGACCCATTTACCCTTAAACCAGCGAGTCAGTGAAACTGACCCATTTACCCTTAAACCAGCGAGTCAGTGAAACTGACCCATTTACACTTAAACCAGCGAGTCAGTGAAACTGACCCATTTACCCTTAAACCAGCGAGTCAGTAAAACTGACCCATTTACCCTTAAACCAGCGAGTCAGTGAAACTGACCCATTTACACTTAAACCAGCGAGTCAGTGAAACTGACCCATTTACACTTAAACCAGCGAGTCAGTGAAACTGACCCATTAACACTTAAACCAGCGAGTCAGTGAAACTGACCCATTTACCCTTAAACCAGCGAGTCAGTGAAACTGACCCATTTACCCTTAAACCAGCGAGTCAGTGAAACTGACCCATTTACCCTTACACCAGCGAGTCAGTGAAACTGACCCATTTACACTTAAACCAGCGAGTCAGTGAAACTGACCCATTTACCCTTAAACCAGCGAGTCAGTGAAACTGACCCATTTACACTTAAACCAGCGAGTCAGTGAAACTGACCCATTTACCCTTACACCAGCGAGTTATCGAAACTGACCCATTTACCCTCACACCAGCGAGTTATTGAAACTGACCCATTTACCCTCACACCAGCGAGTTATTGAAACTGACCCATTTACACTTAAACCAGCGAGTCAGTGAAACTGACCCATTTACCCTTAAACCAGCGAGTCAGTGAAACTGACCCATTTACACTTAAACCAGCGAGTCAGTGAAACTGACCCATTTACCCTCACACCAGCGAGTTATTGAAACTGACCCATTTACCCTCACACCAGCGAGTTATTGAAACTGACCCATTTACCCTTACACCAGCGAGACATTGAAACTGACCCATTTACCCTTACACCAGCGAGTCAGTGAAACTGACCCATTTACCCTTATACCAGCGAGTTATTGAAACTGACCCATTAACCACTAAACCAGCGAGACATTGAAACTGACCCATTTACCCTCACACCAGCGAGACATTGAAACTGACCCATTTACCCTTACACCAGCGAGACATTGAAACTGACCCATTTACCCTTACACCAGCGAGACATTGAAACTGATCAATTTACCCTCACACCAGCGAGTTATTGAAACTGACCCATTTACCCTCACACCAGCGAGTTATTGAAACTGACCCATTTACCCTTACACCAGCGAGTCAGTGAAACTGACCCATTTACCCTTAAACCAGCGAGACATTGAAACTGACCCATTTACCCTCACACCAGCGAGTTATTGAAACTGACCCATTTACCCTTACACCAGCGAGTTATTGAAACTGACCCATTTACACTTATACCAGCGAGTCAGTGAAACTGACCCATTTACCCTTACACCAGCGAGTCAGTAAAACTGACCCATTTACACTTAAACCAGCGAGTCAGTGAAACTGACCCATTTACCCTTACACCAGCGAATCAGTGAAACTGACCCATTTACACTTACACCAGCGAGTCAGTGAAACTGACCCATTTACACTTAAACCAGCGAGTCAGTGAAACTGACCCATTTACCCTTAAACCAGCGAGTCAGTGAAACTGACCCCTTTACACTTAAACCAGCGAGTCAGTGAAACTGACCCATTTACCCTTAAACCAGCGAGTCAGTGAAACTGACCCATTTACACTTAAACCAGCGAGTCAGTGAAACTGACCCATTTACACTTAAACCAGCGAGTCAGTGAAACTGACCCATTTACACTTAAACCAGCGAGTCAGTGAAACTGACCCATTTACCCTTACACCAGCGAGTCAGTGAAACTGACCCATTTACACTTAAACCAGCGAGTCAGTGAAACTGACCCATTTACCCTTAAACCAGCGAGACATTGAAACTGACCCATTTACCCTCACACCAGCGAGTTATTGAAACTGACCCATTTACCCTTACACCAGCGAGTTATTGAAACTGACCCATTTACACTTATACCAGCGAGTCAGTGAAACTGACCCATTTACCCTTACACCAGCGAGTCAGTGAAACTGACCCATTTACACTTAAACCAGCGAGTCAGTGAAACTAACCCATTTACCCTTACACCAGCGAGTCAGTGAAACTGACCCATTTACACTTACACCAGCGAGTCAGTGAAACTGACCCATTTACACTTAAACCAGCGAGTCAGTGAAACTGACCCATTTACCCTTAAACCAGCGAGTCAGTGAAACTGACCCATTTACCCTTAAACCAGCGAGTCAGTGAAACTGACCCATTTACCCTTAAACCAGCGAGTCAGTGAAACTGACCCATTTACACTTAAACCAGCGAGTCAGTGAAACAGACCCATTTACACTTAAACCAGCGAGTCAGTGAAACTGACCCATTTACCCTTACACCAGCGAGTCAGTGAAACTGACCCATTTAGACTTAAACCAGCGAGTCAGTGAAACTGACCCATTTACCCTTAAACCAGTGAGTCAGTGAAACTGACCCATTTACACTTAAACCAGCGAGTCAGTGAAACTGACCCATTTACCCTCACACCAGCGAGTTATTGAAACTGACCCATTTACCCTCACACCAGCGAGTTATTGAAACTGACCCATTTACCCTTACACCAGCGAGACATTGAAACTGACCCATTTACCCTTACACCAGCGAGTCAGTGAAACTGACCCATTTACCCTTATACCAGCGAGTTATTGAAACTGACCCATTAACCACTAAACCAGCGAGACATTGAAACTGACCCATTTACCCTCACACCAGCGAGACATTGAAACTGACCCATTTACCCTTACACCAGCGAGACATTGAAACTGACCCATTTACCCTTACACCAGCGAGACATTGAAACTGATCAATTTACACTCACACCAGCGAGTTATTGAAACTGACCCATTTACCCTCACACCAGCGAGTTATTGAAACTGACCCATTTACCCTTACACCAGCGAGTCAGTGAAACTGACCCATTTACCCTTAAACCAGCGAGACATTGAAACTGACCCATTTACCCTCACACCAGCGAGTTATTGAAACTGACCCATTTACCCTTACACCAGCGAGTTATTGAAACTGACCCATTTACACTTATACCAGCGAGTCAGTGAAACTGACCCATTTACCCTTACACCAGCGAGTCAGTGAAACTGACCCATTTACACTTAAACCAGCGAGTCAGTGAAACTGACCCATTTACACTTAAACCAGCGAGTCAGTGAAACTGACCCATTTACCCTTAAACCAGCGAGTCAGTGAAACTGACCCATTTACACTTAAACCAGCGAGTCAGTGAAACTGACCCATTTACACTTAAACCAGCGAGTCAGTGAAACTGACCCATTTACACTTAAACCAGCGAGTCAGTGAAACTGACCCATTTACACTTAAACCAGCGAGTCAGTGAAACTGACCCATTTACCCTTAAACCAGCGAGTCAGTGAAACTGACCCATTTACACTTAAACCAGCGAGTCAGTGAAACTGACCCATTTACACTTAAACCAGCGAGTCAGTGAAACTGACCCATTTACCCTTAAACCAGCGAGTCAGTGAAACTGACCCATTTACACTTACACCAGCGAGTCAGTGAAACTGACCCATTTACCCTTACACCAGCGAGTCAGTGAAACTGACCCATTTACCCTTACACCAGCGAGTTATTGAAACTGACCCATTTACCCTTACACCAGCGAGTCAGTGAAACTGACCCATTTACCCTTAAACCAGCGAGTTATTGAAACTGACCCATGTACCCTTACACCAGCGAGTCATTGAAACTGAACCATTTACCCTTACACCAGCGAGTCAGTGAAACTGACCCATTTACACTTACACCAGCGAGTCAGTGAAACTGACCCATTTACCCTTACACCAGCGAGTCAGTGAAACTGACCCATTTACCCTTACACCAGCGAGTTATTGAAACTGACCCATTTACCCTTACACCAGCGAGTCAGTGAAACTGACCCATTTACCCTTAAACCAGCGAGTCATTGAAACTGACCCATTTACCCTCACACCAGCGAGTCATTGAAACTGACCCATTTACCCTTATACCAGCGAGTTATTGAAACTGACCCATTTATCCTTATACCAGCGAGTCAGTGAAACTGACCCATTTACCCTTAAACCAGCGAGTCAATGAAACTGACCCATTTACCCTCACACTAGCGAGACATTGAAACTGACCCATTTACCCTTAAACCAGCGAGTCACTGAAACTGACCCATTTACCCTTAAACCAGCGAGTTATTAAAACTAACCCATTTATCCTTATACCAGCGAGTCAGTGAAACTGACCCATTTACCCTTAAACCAGCGAGTCAATGAAACTGACCCATTTACCCTTAAACCAGCGAGTCAGTGAAACTGACCCATTTACCCTTAAACCAGCGAGTCATTGAAACTGACCCATTTACCCTCACACCAGCGAGTCATTGAAACTGACCCATTTACCCTTATACCAGCGAGTTATTGAAACTGACCCATTTACCCTCACACCAGCGAGTTATTGAAACTGACCCATTTACCCTTACACCAGCGAGTCAGTGAAACTGACCGATTTACCCTTAAACCAGCGAGTCATTGAAACTGACCCATTTACCCTTACACCAGCGAGTCAGTGAAACTGACCCATTTACACTTAAACCAGCGAGTCAGTGAAACTGACCCATTTACACTTACACCAGCGAGTCAGTGAAACTGACCCATTTACACTTACACCAGCGAGTCAGTGAAACTGACCCATTTACCCTTATACCAGCGAGTTATTAAAACTGACCCATTTACCCTTAAACCAGCGAGTCAGTGAAACTGACCCATTTACCCTTACACCAGCGAGTCAGTGAAACTGACCCATTTACCCTTAAACCAGCGAGTCAGTGAAACTGACCCATTTACCCTCACACCAGCGAGTCAGTGAAACTGACCCATTTACCCTTACACCAGCGAGTCAGTGAAACTGACCCATTTACCCTCACACCAGCGAGTTATTGAAACTGACCCATTTACCCTCACACCAGCGAGTTATTGAAACTGACCCATTTACCCTTACACCAGCGAGACATTGAAACTGACCCATTTACCCTTACACCAGCGAGTCAGTGAAACTGACCCATTTACCCTTATACCAGCGAGTTATTGAAACTGACCCATTAACCACTAAACCAGCGAGACATTGAAACTGACCCATTTACCCTCACACCAGCGAGACATTGAAACTGACCCATTTACCCTTACACCAGCGAGACATTGAAACTGACCCATTTACCCTTACACCAGCGAGACATTGAAACTGATCAATTTACCCTCACACCAGCGAGTTATTGAAACTGACCCATTTACCCTCACACCAGCGAGTTATTGAAACTGACCCATTTACCCTTACACCAGCGAGTCAGTGAAACTGACCCATTTACCCTTAAACCAGCGAGACATTGAAACTGACCCATTTACCCTCACACCAGCGAGTTATTGAAACTGACCCATTTACCCTTACACCAGCGAGTTATTGAAACTGACCCATTTACACTTATACCAGCGAGTCAGTGAAACTGACCCATTTACCCTTACACCAGCGAGTCAGTGAAACTGACCCATTTACACTTAAACCAGCGAGTCAGTGAAACTGACCCATTTACACTTAAACCAGCGAGTCAGTGAAACTGACCCATTTACCCTTAAACCAGCGAGTCAGTGAAACTGACCCATTTACACTTAAACCAGCGAGTCAGTGAAACTGACCCATTTACACTTAAACCAGCGAGTCAGTGAAACTGACCCATTTACACTTAAACCAGCGAGTCAGTGAAACTGACCCATTTACACTTAAACCAGCGAGTCAGTGAAACTGACCCATTTACCCTTAAACCAGCGAGTCAGTGAAACTGACCCATTTACACTTAAACCAGCGAGTCAGTGAAACTGACCCATTTACACTTAAACCAGCGAGTCAGTGAAACTGACCCATTTACCCTTAAACCAGCGAGTCAGTGAAACTGACCCATTTACACTTACACCAGCGAGTCAGTGAAACTGACCCATTTACCCTTACACCAGCGAGTCAGTGAAACTGACCCATTTACCCTTACACCAGCGAGTTATTGAAACTGACCCATTTACCCTTACACCAGCGAGTCAGTGAAACTGACCCATTTACCCTTAAACCAGCGAGTCAATGAAACTGACCCATTTACCCTCACACTAGCGAGACATTGAAACTGACCCATTTACCCTTAAACCAGCGAGTCACTGAAACTGACCCATTTACCCTTAAACCAGCGAGTTATTAAAACTAACCCATTTATCCTTATACCAGCGAGTCAGTGAAACTGACCCATTTACCCTTAAACCAGCGAGTCAATGAAACTGACCCATTTACCCTTAAACCAGCGAGTCAGTGAAACTGACCCATTTACCCTTAAACCAGCGAGTCATTGAAACTGACCCATTTACCCTCACACCAGCGAGTCATTGAAACTGACCCATTTACCCTTATACCAGCGAGTTATTGAAACTGACCCATTTACCCTCACACCAGCGAGTTATTGAAACTGACCCATTTACCCTTACACCAGCGAGTCAGTGAAACTGACCGATTTACCCTTAAACCAGCGAGTCATTGAAACTGACCCATTTACCCTTACACCAGCGAGTCAGTGAAACTGACCCATTTACACTTAAACCAGCGAGTCAGTGAAACTGACCCATTTACACTTACACCAGCGAGTCAGTGAAACTGACCCATTTACACTTACACCAGCGAGTCAGTGAAACTGACCCATTTACCCTTATACCAGCGAGTTATTAAAACTGACCCATTTACCCTTAAACCAGCGAGTCAGTGAAACTGACCCATTTACCCTTACACCAGCGAGTCAGTGAAACTGACCCATTTACCCTTAAACCAGCGAGTCAGTGAAACTGACCCATTTACCCTCACACCAGCGAGTCAGTGAAACTGACCCATTTACCCTTACACCAGCGAGTCAGTGAAACTGACCCATTTACCCTTAAACCAGCGAGTCAGTGAAACTGACCCATTTACACTTAAACCAGCGAGTCAGTGAAACTGACCCATTTACCCTTACACCAGCGAGTCAGTGAAACTGACCCATTTACCCTTAGACCAGCGAGTCATTGAAACTGACCCATTTACCCTTACACCAGCGAGACATTGAAACTGACCCATTTACCCTTAGACCAGCGAGTCATTGAAACTGACCCATTTACACTTAAACCAGCGAGTCAGTGAAACTGACCCATTTACCCTCACACCAGCGAGTCAGTGAAACTGACCCATTTACCCTTAAACCAGCGAGTCAGTGAAACTGACCCATTTACCCTTACACCAGCGAGTCAGTGAAACTGACCCAT
This sequence comes from Serripes groenlandicus, assembly GCA_031761405.1. Taxonomy (NCBI): domain Eukaryota; kingdom Metazoa; phylum Mollusca; class Bivalvia; order Cardiida; family Cardiidae; genus Serripes; species Serripes groenlandicus. The sequence continues at coordinate 16,254,254 of JASEVX010000016.1, forward strand.
TTACCCTTAGACCAGCGAGTCATTGAAACTGACCCATTTACCCTTACACCAGCGAGACATTGAAACTGACCCATTTACCCTTAGACCAGCGAGTCATTGAAACTGACCCATTTACCCTTAGACCAGCGAGTCATTGAAACTGACCCATTTACCCTTACACCAGCGAGACATTGAAACTGACCCATTTACCCTTACACCAGCGAGACATTGAAACTGTCCCATTTACCCTTATACCAGCGAGTCATTGAAACTGACCCATTTACCCTTACACCAGCGAGACATTGAAACTGACCCATTTACCCTTATACCAGCGAGTCATTGAAACTGACCCATTTAACCTTACACCAGCGAGTCATTGAAACTGACCCATTTACACTTATACCAGCGAGTCAGTGAAACTGACCCATTTACCCTTACACCAGCGAGTTATTGAAACTGACCCATTAACCACTAAACCAGCGAGTCAGTGAAACTGACCCATTAACCACTAAACCAGCGAGTCATTGAAACTGACCCATTTACCCTTACACCAGCGAGTCAGTGAAACTGACCCATTAACCACTAAACCAGCGAGACATTGAAACTGACCCATTTACCCTCACACCAGCGAGACATTGAAACTGACCCATTTACCCTCACACCAGCGAGACATTGATACTGACCTATTTACCCTCACACCAGCGAGACATTGAAACTGACCCCTTTACCCTCACACCAGTGAGACAGTGTTTATTCCAACCCCAAAATCCTAAGCGCCAAGGAGGTGAAACTATGATAATCATTTAAGGGTGTTTGGTATGACCGACAAGCACAGCACACAAGGCATTCTATATACTTTAGGTTAGTTAAAACATGAGCCGTCCAACCTGAACTCCAACATGGTTGACTCTGCGTAAATTATCGACCAGGATCAGCCTAAGCATGCCGCACAGGCTAACCTGGACAGACACTTTTCGCCTCCTGTGGATTTTCTGTTCCATGAATCATTACTCTATACCTCTATACCTCTATCCCCCTGAGACAGAGAATGTGTCGGCCCGGATTAGCCTTCAAGGAAAACGCAGGGTGATATGGGTCGATGCAGTACGCGGAGTCCATAATGTTGGTTTTCTTGTGGAACGGCTCACATATTTTATTCAATAAAAGTTACATAGTATATATTAACTCTTTGCCTCATGTAGACGCTTTCTGACGCCTCTGCAGCAGACGGTGTTTTGAAAACATAGTGACAAAAGAAGAAATTGTTCAAAACGAGCAATTTCTCCTTTTGCCAAATGTTTTCCACTTTTAGTCGTAGTTTATCCATTCAATTATAAAGATTTTCCATATTTTAACAAAATATGTTTAAAGTCGTCTGCTGCTGAATTGTCGTATGAAAGAAAGGGTTAAAACATTTCAAAAGTAAAAGGATTAGAACGAAAGCTTAAAGAGTATATCGAGGGCTTGGCAGGAAACGGTTGTAACTAGAATTGGTATTTTTTTTACCAAGGTTAATCACCTCGTCATAAAGTCTTTGGTAAACAATGGAAATTTAGGTGCCATTGCTCGTTCATAAAATAAAATATAGCAATAAAATGCATGATTTAGTAAACATGCTGATATTAGATATTTGATAAAAAATGGTGATGTGGAGTGTTTGAATAACCAAGGGAAATAACTAACAACGAAGGACCAATTTAATTACCCGACTTCTTTTTTTATGACATAACTCTTAATGGCCAATTTCTTTTTTCAAATTGGACAATTGATTTTCATTAATATTGATAATGTTCTGAGTGTTCTATTTTTCTCATTATTTCAAACAAACAGACCCAATCAATACATGTTTAAAAATCGAATATATACGAACGGTGTTGATACTATATTGATTATGAATCATGTTTTCATGAATTATGAATTATGAACAAATCTCGGTGTTAACCCTTCCCTAAATGTATGTGAGTGTTGACGCATCTACAGTAGAATTGTCTTGAAAACCGTGTGACAAAAGGAGAAATTGAAATTTTTCGTTCAACTGTCCATGTGTTTCCATACTTTCTCACACCAGTTCTCACACCAGTTCTCACACCAGTTCTCCACACTAGTTCTCACACCAGTTCTCCACACCAGTTCTCCACACCAGTTCTCCACACTAGTTCTCACACCAGTTCTCCACACCAGTTATCACACCAGTTCTCACACCAGTTCTCACACCAGTTTTCACACCAGTTCTCACACCAGCTCTCACACAACAGGCCGAGCCCCAGTAGGGCTGTCGATCAATGGGTTGTGAGTTCGAGCCCAAGCTCGGCCGAAAGTCTTTCCGACGTATGACAAAGGTCGCTGTGATAAGCGCAATTCGTCTTCCACCAACGGGCTAACAGTTCCAATGTATGTGAAAAAGCAGTCAGTTACTTGGAAAGTGTGCTCTGTGAAGTACTGGTGTGAGAAAATCAGAAATTACGTGAGAATATCGAGGGCCTGGCGTGAAACAGTTGTAACTTAAATTGGTATTTTTTTACTAAGGTTAATCACCGCGCAATAAAGTCTTTATAAGTGTTAAATCATTTCACTTGGTAAACAATGGAAGTTTATGTGCCATTGCTCGTTCTGAGCAATGGCACCTAAATTTGCATTGTTTACAAAGGGGTCAAAATTGCCCCTAAACCAGGGTTTTCAAAATAGGTTTTTAGTTACAACCGTTTCACGCCAAGCCCTCGATATGAACTGGTAGCCGTGATATACCTGAAGAGAATGATGAAGTTGGCGCTTTAATCGATCGATCCACACAACTCTCATTCAAGGCAACTTGATACTTGTCCACATAGACACAACTCTCATTCAAGGCAACTTGATACTTGTCCACATAGGCACAACTCTCATTCAATGCAACTTGATACTTGTCCACATAGACACAACTCTCATTCAAGGCAACTTGATACTTGTCCACATAGACACAACTCTCATTCAAGGCAACTTGATACCTGTCCACATAGACACAACTCTCATTCAAGGCAACTTGATACGTGTCCACATAGACACAACTCTCATTCAAGGCAACTTGATACGTGTCCACATAGACACAACTCTCATTCAAGGCAACTTGATACTTGTCGACATAGACTGTAATCAGTGACTTTTGTCAAACGTGGGAAATCAGTCAGGTGCTTGGGGAGTAAATGTAGTACAGGTGGGAGAAAGCCGGGACGCACATATGTAGTTGAACTGACCGCAGTGATATAACAGCCGTTTCACCAAAATCAATCAATTTTGTAACATTTTGCGTTAACCATTTCCCTCATACGACAATTCTGCAGCAGACGACTTTGAACATATCTTATCAAAAAATAGAAAATCTCTATAATTGAATGGATAACCTATAACTTAAAGTGGAAAACATTGTGGCAAAAGGATAAATTGCTCGTTTTGAGCAATTTCTTCTTTGGTCACTATGTTTCAAAAATCCGTCTGCTGCAGAGGCGTCAGAAAGCGTCTATATGAGGGAAAGGGTTAATGAAATTAGATTGCCTTCACAACACACCTGCTGTAGAGGTGTCAATATATGTCTAAGTGTCAAAGAAAGTATTTTTTTATCGTTGTTGCATAGTAACCTGCTACGGAAAGATTAAGAAATATTTGAAATGTCATGGAAACTGGTCAAACAATTGTCTTGGAATAGTATTGGGTTTTTTCTGTATTTTTATACATTTCTCAAATCCAACAAATCTGCAGCAGACGAATTTGAAAAGAAGAAAATCACTCTAAACTAAAGTGTGATTATTGAACAGAGATGAACAGACTGTAACATAAGAAGAAATTGCTCATAAGGAACACTTTCTCCTTTTGCCACAATGTTTTCCACTTTTAGTCATAGGTTATCATTCAATTATAGAGATTTTCTTTTTTCTGACAAAATATGTTCAAAGTCGTCTGCTGCAGAATTGTAGTATGATGGAAAGGGTTAGCACACCGGGCGTATACATAAGTGTTACCAATTCTTGCTATTAGATTAAACCTTTCCCTCATATAGACGCTTTCTGACGCCTCTGCAGCAGACGGCTTTTTGAAAACATAGTGACAAAAGAAGAAATTGCACAGAACGTGCAATTTCTCCTTTTGCCACAATGTTTTCCACTTTTTGTCATAGGTTATCCATTCACTTATTGAGATTGTCTATTTTCTGACAAAATATGTTCAAAGTCGTCTGCTGCAGAATTGTAGTATGATGGAAAGGGTTAGCACACCGGGCGTATACATAAGTGTTACCAATTCTTGCTATTAGATTAAACCTTTCCCTCATATAGACGCTTTCTGACGCCTCTGCAGCAGACGGCTTTTTGAAAACATAGTGACAAAAGAAGAAATTGCACAGAACGTGCAATTTCTCCTTTTGCCACAATGTTTTCCACTTTTTGTCATAGGTTATCCATTCAATTATAGATATTTTCTATTTTCTGACAAAATACGTTCAAAGTCGTCTGCTGCAGAATTGTAGTATGATGGAAAGGGTTGTCGTTTTGCCGTTGGACAAAGATTAACAAGGTGTTCAAGACTATTCTACTGTAGATTTGTCAACATGCACATACATTTGGGAAAGGGTTAACACCGACTGATAAGGGAAAAGGTTTGTTCATAATTCATAATTCATGAAAACCGGATTCACAATAGATAATAAAGTTTTAAAGAGAATGTTTTTGTTTTCGATCAACCGCATAACAAAACAATTTTAGCATTTAATGCGGATAAGTGTTCGAAGTTTCGAAAAAGACTATCGGCCGGGCTTTGGCTTGAACTTATAACCCAGTGATCGACAATCCTCTAATGACTGAGCTACCGGGGCTCGGTCTGTTTTGTGGATAACTGGTGTGAGAATTGGTGTGAGAATTGGTGTGAGAATTGGTGTGAGAACTGGTGTGAGAACTGGTGTGAGAACTGGTGTGAGAACTGGTGTGAAAACTGGTGTGGAGAACTGGTGTGTGTGGAGCACTGGTGTGAGAACTGGTAATGAAAAATAGTGTGATAACTCGTGTGAGAACTAGAGTGAGAACCGGTGTGGAGAACTTGTGTGAGAACTAGTGTGAGAACTGGTATGAGAACTGGTGTGAGAACTGGTGTGAGAACAGGTGTGAGAACAGGTGTGAGAACTGGTGTGAGAGCAGGTGTGAGAACAGGTGTGAGAACAGGTGTGAGAACAGGTGTGAGAAATAGTGTGATAACTGGAGTGAGCACTGGTGTGAGAAATAGTGTGATAGCTGGTGTGAGAATTGGTGTGATAACTAGTGTGAGAGCTGGTGTGAGTACTGGTGTGAGAAAGTAAGGAAACACATGGACAGTTGAACTGACTGCCTCGAATGAAAAATTGCAATTCCTCCTTGTGTCACAATGTATTCAAGGGTATTCTGCTGTAGATGCGTCAACATGCACATACATTTGGGAAAGGGTAAAACATGTATCGACTGGGTCTGTTTGTTTGAAATAATAAGAAGAATAGAACACTCAGAACATTATTAATATTAATGAAAATCAATTGTCTAATTTGAAAAAGGAATTGGCGATTAGGTGTTATTTTATAAAAAAAGAAGTCCGGGAATTCAATTGGTTCCTCGTTGTGAGTCGTTGCCAGAATTCGACGACTTTATGTTGTATTCGTTTTTTTCAGATTTCACATGGGAGGACAAGTTTTTATTAAGATAAACTAAATGCCGCACAAAGTTTACAGATGCGATTGTTTAAATACCCTTAGTTATGATACATTTGAAATAATTTCATGCTCCCAATGTTTAAAGTTTGTATTTGATTAACCTCGTATTTCATTGTATTTCATGCTATTTACGAAAATGTACTCGTCCCTGATTAGACAGTCAGCAGACGCTAATGCTATAAAAGTATATAGTATGCCTTAGATGCTGGGTTCGCCGAGCATACCAAAGCCCCAAAAAATGATAATAATGTTAACCTATAGTTCTAGTAGTGACGGGGACCGTATGATTTACTACGTGTCAAATAAATAGTTTTTCCTCCTTGGCGCTCAGGATAACGACTGACTCGCTGGAGTACAGGTATATTGGCCAGTTGCATGAGCTGCGATCTGTGAAAACAAACCGTTTGGTAATTGGCGACTGCTGCAGATCCAGATCAGATATATCAGCCACCCAGTCTGCTCTCACTCTCCACTGTTGCTCTATAAGAAGGTTTCAAGTCATTTCTGTCAATCATTATCAATTCGGATCATCAACATGGATGCTTAGACAGGTATTGTTTCGTGTCATAATTATGTTAAGGTTGGTTTTCCTAGATTATCGCTTATCTACACGTGTATTTATAACTCTAAGGTTGGTTTTCCTAGATTATCGCTTATCTACACGTGTAATTATAACTCTAAGGTTGGTCTTCCTAGATTATCGCTTATCTACACGTGTAATTATAACTCTAAGGTTGGTTTTCCTAGATTATCGCTTATCTACACGTGTAATTATAACTCTAGGGTTGGTTTTCCTAGAGCACCGCTTATCTACACGTGTAATTATAACATCAATGTTGGTTTTCCTAGATTATCGCTTATCTACACGTGTAATTATAACATCAATGTTGGTTTTCCTAGAGTATCGCTTATCTACACGTGTAATTATAACTCTACGGTTGGTTTTCCTAGATTATCGCTTATCTTCACGTGTAATTATAACACTTAGGTTGATTTTCCTAGATTATCGCTTATCTACACGTGTAATTATAACTCTAAGGCTGCTTTTCCTAGATTAACGCTTATCTACTCGTGTAATTATAACTCTAAGGTTGGTTTTCCTAGAGCACCGCTTATCTTAACGTGTAATTATAACACTAAGGTTGGTTTTCCTAGATTATCGCTTATCTACCCATGTAATTATAACTCTAAGGTTGGTTTTCCTAGAGCACCGCTTATCTTAACGTGTAATTATAACTCTAAGGTTGGTTTTCCTAGAGCACCGCTTATCTTAACGTGTAATTATAACAATAAGGTTGGTTTTCCTAGATTATCGCTTATCTACACGTGTAATTATAACTCTAAGGTTGGTCTTCCTAGATTATCGCTTATCTACACGTGTAATTATAACTCTAAGGTTGGTTTTCCTAGATTTAGAGTGAATCTGACATCAGATGATCCTAAGTGTTTACACATGCCATCATATGAATCGGGGACTTTGTCCATTTCACTTCATAAACACGCGGAAAATAATAACAAACGCTGAAGTATGAGGTTTACAAAAACAATGGAAAAGATAATTACAAAACTTATCCACATATCAACGTTCAATGAGACGACCCTTCAAGTATAATGTTAGGCAACCATTTCCCACATACGACAAGTCATCATCAGACGACACATCGAGACAAACATATGGACCATCTTTATAAATGAAACTATACGTATTGAACATTCATTTGCAAAATGAGAAATTGCTCATTGTGAACAAAATATCTTTTCCCACTTTTTATACCACATAAGTAAGTTTTTGGTGCGTCAACATTGTTGAAAGGCTTAAACAAAGAAACATCGAATGTATTACTGGGTAATATCGATACCGTATCGACCTATTTGCGAGTAAAGTGGTCAGCATGATCCTAGAAATCAGACCCTGTCGCTCCTCCATTAAACAGTACTTAGTGATTCCATCTTAATAGGACCGGCGCTCTAGGAAAACCAACATTAAGGCAATGGCTATGAGGGTATATCAAAAGCAGCATGCGCATACGCGCAGTCTGATCCGATTCTAAACTGTTCGCAAATAAGTCGCCTAATGTTTAATAAACTATTGGTAATTAATGTCAATTTTAATGAGAATAAATGTATGTGTATATTTATTCTTTTTTAAACGTGAAATAATTGAACTAGGGATGCTTTGCATTAAGCACCGCTTATAATGTATAGCTGCAACACATATACCTCTGCTGCTAATAAATGTAATGGGGCTACACTTCCAGTTCTTTGACACAATGTGTATATATGTATGTATAACATATATATAATGGGCTACACTTCCAGTTCTATGACACAATGTGTATATACATATGTATAACATATATGTAATGGGGCTACACTTCCAGTTATTTTACACATTGTGTATTTACGTATGTATAACATATATGTAATTGGGATAGACTTGTCCGTATTGAAGACGTATCTAAAAATATCTAATTCAAAGTTGATAGTAGTTCTTGAACATCTGGATTTCAGTCTATTAGATATTGCTACTTCAAGTGATTCAGCAGCATGTTGTAATCTTACATCACAAACTGGCGGGGTAAGGAAGTTTTGGATGAGGTCCGGAGTCAAATGGTTCTCTGGTTCCCATGTACTTTCACTCTTATGGTACCCGGCCCATTTTACCAAGAACTGGACAGACTGAAATAGGAACAAAGCAAAATTGTTAAAAATAGTAGACAAAATGGGAGTTGACCAAGTTGGAATAAACCCATAGTTGTTTATGGCAGAAGTTTCACATGTCTCTTATCTGCCATACTTCATAAGGCAAACAAATCAAGATAAGCTGGTCGATCTGGGTCTACTGTGTTTGCAAATGCGTTACTATGAGGAAAAGTGTTAAAGCAAAGACCTATACTAACACAATAAAAATCCTTGCTCTTTACAAGGATCAAACGTGTGTAATAGCAAATAATTATAACACCTGGTGTTCATAAGGCAAACAGAGCAGACAAAGATAAGCTGGCCGATCTGGATCTACTTTGTCTGCAAAGGCGTTACAATGAGGGAATGTTAAAACAAATACCTATACTAACACAATAGAAATCCTTGCTCTGTACAAGGATAAAACGTGTGTAATAGCAAATAATTAAAACACCTGGTGTTCATAAGGCAAACAGAGCAGACCAAGATAAGCTGGCCGATCTGGATCTACTGTGTTTGCAAAGGCGTTACTTTTAGGGAAAGTGTTAAAACAAAGACCTATACTAACACAATAGAAATCCTTGCTCTGTACAAGGATAAAACATGTGTAATAGCAAATAATTAAAACACCTGGTGTTCATAAGGCAAACAGAGCAGACCAAGATAAGCTGGTTGATCTGGATCTACTGTGTTTGCAAAGGCGTTACTATTAGGGAAAGTGTTAAAACAAAGACCTATACTAACACAATAGAAAACCTTGCTCTGTACAAGGATAAAACGTGTGTAATAGCAAATAATTAAAACACCTGGAGTTGTAAAAATGGTTAATTATCTAATTTAGACAAGACGTGATTTTATAATATACATATATATGTAATGTTCATGTTATTGTTTTATACGAAAACAATTACTTATTGTTTCAAGTACACCATGATTTGGGTGAGATGTTACTCTTTAATTTGATATACATAACTGATGTATCTTGGTTATATATAAAGTCATAAAATAAATGATATACAGGGTATAATCCACTGTGTACTAGGGTTGCTTATCTGTGTTAATATAGGGCTTTGTTACAATATCCGGTAACGGAGTTGTTTTAATTAAAGAAAAATCGATAAGTTGCTGCAATAACTCTCGATGATCCAAATAACATTTAGTGGTGTCTTCCTGATTATCCCACATTTTGTTTTCACTTTATACCATTCATTAACTTTTGTTGAAAAAAAGTTTTAAATAGTAACTGTGAAGTGTATTTGTCAAGTCAACAGCTGACTACACAAATTAAATTATTCCCACTCCAAAAATATAAATCATAATGAGATACTCGTGATTTCAGGAAAATTATTATTAACCCCAAATATGGTTTTGAGAAAAAAAAATGTAAAAGTTGCGTGTGAGATTCAATTTCAGCAAGATACTATAATTTCGATTATTTTGAATTCATGAATGAAACACTTTACGAATTACTTTTTTCAATCCACATAACCGTCTTGTTTTACGAAGCCAGAAAACTTAGGAAGATATAAATTGCAAGTACTGGACCGTCGTTTCCAGCAACATTTCTACCATAAAAGATAATATCACATCATTTGTTTTAAATTGTATCTAGAATTGAATTTGATAGCATAACATAAAATAAACTTTATTACATCCACAATGAAAATATTTTTTCTTTAACAGAATACAAATAAGCCAGTCCAAAAGAAAACTAGTACAAATGACTAATGCCATTGTAAATTATTATGTAATTTTAATTAGTTGCAGTTAAAGGCTATGAAACCTTTTAAGCAAAGGAGAAATTACTCGTAGCTATAATTTAGTACTAATGAAACCAATGCAAAGCCAAAATATTCTTTGTAGTGATTTGATGTGCGTTTAAAATGTTTGTGGGAAAAAGAGAATTAGCTTTACGTCATGAATAACTCGTATTTTTCCACAATGTTTTCTATCGATGTACATACATTCTTTCATATTCCCGCGCGTCATTTACAAGATTATTGTCTTCATAGTTTTAGTTGTGAGACGCTGTGCGTTAAAAAAACATGTGGGAAAAGGTGAATTAGCTCAACGTCCTGAATAATTAATATTTTCCACAATGTTGTCTATCAATTTACATTTATTCTTGTTCCTGTACGTCATTTACAAGATTATCGTCTGCAAAGTTTTTGTATTGATTTGCTGTGCGTTAAAAAACTTAGTGGAAAAAGGAGAATTAGCTCTTCGTCTATGAAAAATCGTCTTTTTCCACAATGTTTACTAAGGATATACTTTCTTTATATTCCTGTACGTCATTTACAAGATTTCCGTCTGCATAGTTTTTGTTGTGATATTCTGTGCGTTAAAAAACATTGTGGGAAAAGGTGAATTAGCTCAACGTCCTGAATAATTAATATTTTCCACAATGTTTTCTATCGATTTACATTTATTCATATTCCTGTGCGTCCTTTACAAGATTGTCGTCTGCAAAGTTTTTGTATTGATTTGCTGTGCGTTTAAAAACAATGTGGGAAAAGGTGAATTAGCTCAACGTCCTGAATAATTAATATTTTCCACAATGTTTTCTATCCATTTACATTAATTCATATTCCTGTGCGTCATTTACAAGATTATCGTCTGCAAAGTTTTTGTATTGATTTGTTGTGCGTTAAAATCAACTTTGTGGGAAAAGGAGAATAAGCTCACGTCCTAAATAAATAGGTTTTTTTACACATTGCTTTCTGTCGATTTACAGTTATTCATATTCCCGTGCGCCATTTACAAGATTATCGTGTGCAAAGTTTTGGTTGTGATTTGCTGTGCGTTAAAAAAAAACTGAGGGAAAAGGAAAATTAGCTTTACGCCCTGAATAGTTCCTATTTTCCACAATGCTTTCTATCTATTAACATTCTTTCATATTCACGTGTTTCATTTACAAGATAGCTTTAAGAAAGTGTGCGTCTTTACTTGAACAACAGCTGCGTTCTCTCAAAATTTGAAAACATTGTTGAATAGAAATCACTTTTGTCAAACTTCTGGCAACTGGATTCAAGTTTAAACCCATCTCAAAACAACAAAGAGCATCTTTTTTATTTTGAGAGTACGCAGACAAACTGAAAAATCGTTCTTGGAATTAAAGTCGAAAACGTTGAAGCAATAGATATGGTTCACTATGAGCAGTTTCTCTGAAATCTCTCTTAACGCACATACATGTATTAAATATAATAATTTAAAAATGCTTACCTTATCTGTACATCTTTTAGCAATAATCCGTTCGACAGAGTATGGTTCTGCTAACACATTCACTTTTTTAACTTTAACGTCACTAAAGTCAAAATCACCTTCGTTCAATAAGTTGTAATTTATTAATTTCACAACACGACGAGAGCGCAAAGACTGTGTGGAAGCCATAGTTTCATTCACTATATGAGTGGAAAAAGGTGAAATACATGTATATACAGATAGATGCCACCTTAGTAGTGTTAAATAAAGGTGTTATAGCCTGTCAATTATGTCAGTCCTTAATTATTGACTGTTCTGACATTAACACCTGGAAAATATTCAAACATTCGTCGGCGCCTAATCAAAATCCTTAAATCCATACTTCCAAAAAATAAAAATATAATATCAGAACAGAACAATTCTTTATTTCACCCAGGTACATACAAGGTACAACATGGGGTTATACATTATAATACAAATTTCAAAATATATAGTTTCCGGTTCAAGAGGGAAAGAGAGAGAGAGAGAGAGAGGGGGGGGGGAGAGAGAGAATGGTGGGGGAATGACTGAGAACCTTTTGCTTAATATATATAGATATACAAGGTTCGCTCTTGTAACTGCAAGACCACAATCCTCGTGCTATGTATGCAAAGAAGTACAAGTCATGCAGTTACAAGGACTAACGTTTTATGCAATTGCGTTGACTGGGAGACACTCAAAATCCCCTCAGTCAAAATCCCCTCACTCTGAAAATGATAGGGTAGTCAAAATCCCCTCGACAAAAATGTTAGGGTAGTCAAAATCCCCTCGACCGAAATGATAGGGTAGTCAAAATCCCCTCGATGGGATTAGCAGGGTAATCATAATGTTTGACATTAGGAGACATCCAAGGTGTCTAAGGTTAACATAACATTGCACTAAAAAGACAAATAACATAGTAAGTAATTTAAATCAATTTAATGTTTCTAGGACATATTATATTTTCACAGTTTAACTAACCACTTTCTACCATATTTAGACACTCATGTGTTTATCTTATTCTTATAAGTTGTCCAATCATGGACAAGAATTCTGAAGGGACTTATAGTTGTGACAAACAGGATTAAAGCAATTATCACCTCAATTCATTTATAACATGTGACTGAATTATCACCAATCATTGGGGTTTCGTTTAATCTGCATTTTCAATCAGTAAGGTTTTGTCTACTCTGCATTTTCAAAGAAGCATTTTGTCTACTCTACATTTTCAGTCATATGGGTTTGGATACCCTGCAATTTCAATCATATGGGTTGTTTTGAATACTATGCATTTTCAACGAGTAGTTTTGACTGTAAACGGAATGATGTACTATATATTTAAATTTGCATTTAGCTTTACAAGAAAAGATATGATCTTAGTTTGAGCGGATTATGAAAACCCATCGAGGGGATTTTGACTACCCTATCATTTTGGTCGAGGGGATTTTGACTACCCTATCATTTTGGTTGAGGGGATTTTGACTACTATGCCATTTTCAGAGTGAGGGGATTTTGACTGAGGGGATTTTGACATACACTCGCGTTGACTAGGAAAACAAGAGTACATTAATATTTGTGGTAGTTCATTTCGGGTTATTTTCAGTATTAAGAAGGAATATCGTTATATATGTGAGTAATAACGTTAGCATTCAGATTTGAAATAAACTTGTAACAAATGTATACAGGCTTATCTTGTAAGCATTACTCTGGCATAAGTTTGATTTGGAGATTTGGAAATCAAAGTCCAGTGTTGCTCTTTAAGGTAGCAAACAAGAAAACATTTGTGATTTTAATTACTATAATTGCTGTTAAGATGACCCAATCAAGATCAATTCATATCAAAGTTTTTAAATCAAAAACATACTTGTAATATGTTAATTGTTGTTCTTCACACTAAAAAAATACATAAGTATTTCAATCAATGGATATGAATTTTAAATGTAATTTAGAAATTATAATAATAATAATATTATCATCATTAAAAAAAATAACAAAAATTAATGAATAATAAATGGAAAAACTCGTGGTGTACATTATAACTTGACCTTTACCATTACTGGCATTGTGAGTGCGCTTATCATTATATTTCAAAAGAGTTATTTCTATTAAATTCTATGTAATTTGCGTAAGCTTCTAGTGACATTTTTCCAACGTAAATGGAAGCAAGAAGATGACCTTCAATTTCTAAAAAAAATATATTGAAGTAATCTGCAATAATTGAAGATTACTTCAATAAGTTAATAAATATCACCAGAGGATGATTTTGATAAGATTTAATGAGTTAAAGTTTTTGTCCCTCTATATTTCAATAGACATAAATAGACCAGTATCGTAAATCGAGGCCCCGATAACCTGTTTATCAAGGGAGACAATTTTACCGATAAGCCAGCAAATTGACTTACCTTTCTGGGTATGGAGGTCCAAAGAAAAACATTTGAGAAAAATATTGTAAACAGCTTGACTTCAAGGTTTGATTCAGCATCTAGAAACTTTGTAAGAATGTTCGCCTGATGATTATTGATATTTAGGCCAAGTTTCAAATATTGGTCAAGTCGGGTCAAACATTAGACCAAATTAAAGGAAAATCTTTTTAACACTCTGACAGCTGTTCTTTTAATGTTAGCATGTTGAAACTTGGGCAGAATGGATTTTTTGAACGTCGCTTTTAACCCAGAAACTATGTCACTAAGCCTAATTGAAGGAAAAACTTGTTTTCACTTTTTTTTTTTTACCTTTCTGTATTGATTATGTTCATGTGATGAATTGAATGTTAAAATTGTTGAAGATTTGACTTTGCACCAAAAGATAAAGTAGGAATAGTGTACAACAGCGGTCTCAGTTCCGACAGCTTGAAACAGATTCCTTTATCATGGTAGTCACATACCTACAGGTTAGACCCATTATAGACGCTGTGCTCGTGATGAGGCTTTGCCTTTTTCATATTAACACTAAGGTTGGGTTTCCTAGATTATCGCTTATCTACACGTGTAATTATAACTCTAAGGTTGGTTTTCAATGAGCACCGCTAATCAACACGTGTAATTATAACTCTAAGGTTGGTTTTCCTGGAGCAACGCTTATCTACACGTGTAATTATAACACTAAGGTTGGGTTTCCTAGATTATCGCTCATCAACACGTGTAATTATAACTCTAAGGTTGGTTTTCCTGAAGCACCGCTTATCTACACGTGTAATTATAACACTAAGGTTGGGTTTCCTAGATTATCGCTCATCAACACGTGTAATTATAACTCTAAGGTTGGTTTTCCTAGAGCACCGCTTATCTACACGTGTAATTATAACTCTAAGGTTGGTTTTCCTAGATTATCGCTTATCTACCCGTGTAATTATAACTCTAAGGTTGGTTTTCCTAGATTATCTCTTATCTGCACGTGTAATTATAACTCTAAGGTTGGTTTTGCTAGATTATCGGTTATTTTCACGTGTAATTAGAACTCTAAGGTTGGTTGTCGTAGAGCATCGCTTATCTACACGTGTAATTATAACTCTAAGACTGTTTTCCTAGATTATCGCTTATCTACACGTGTGATTATAACTCTAAGGTTGGTTTTCCTAGATTATCGCTTATCTACACGTGTAATTATAACTCTAAGGTTGGTTTTCCTAGATTATCGCTTATCTACACATGTAATTATAACTCTAAGGTTGGTTTTCCTAGATTATCGCTTATCTACACGTGTAATTATAACTCTAAGGTTGGTTTTCTTACAACTTCGTATAGTATCGAAACGGATGCC
Organism: Serripes groenlandicus; assembly: GCA_031761405.1. Lineage (NCBI taxonomy): Eukaryota > Metazoa > Mollusca > Bivalvia > Cardiida > Cardiidae > Serripes > Serripes groenlandicus. Next base: position 16,269,594 of record JASEVX010000016.1, read on the forward strand.
GCACAGACTAACCCGGTCAGACATGTTTTGCCTCCAGTGGAGTTACTGTTTCAGGAATAGTTATTGATATACCTCTACCCCTCTGAGACAGAATGTGTTGGCCAGATTAGCCTGCGCGGACTGCGCAGGCTGATCTGGGTCGATTTATTACGCTGAGTCCACACTGTTGGTTTTCTGATGAAACGGCTCACTTATGTTGGGTTTCACAGACCACCGCCCTAACTTGAGTAAATTGATCGGTTTGATAAATAGCATGGAGTAATCACTTTTGTTATCTTTAAGCATGGCTGCGTATGCATATCATTTTATGTAATTCCAGTATCTGTATATTATACCAATTTATGTTGTTTAGCTAAATAGATATATATGTATATCTGAGTATTATCCTATATATGTAATTTTATCTAAATATGTGTAAATATGTATTATCCTATACATGTTGTATAGCTAAATATATATATACCTGTGTATTATCCTACACATGTTGTATAGCTAAATATATATATATACCTGTATATTGTCCTATACATGTTGTATAGCTATATATATATATATATACCTGTGTATTATCCTACACATGTTGTATAGCTAAATATATATATATACCTGTATATTGTCCTATACATGTTGTATACTGTAGCTAAATATATATATACCTGTGTATTATCTATATATATATGATGTTTATCTAACTAAAGATATGATGTTTACCTAACTATATATATGATGTTTATCTAACTATATATATATATGATGTTTACCTAACTATATATATGATGTTTACCTAACTATATATATGATGTTTACCTAACTATATATATGATGTTTACCTAACTTTATATATGATGTTTACCTAACTATGTATATGATGTTTACCTAACTATATATATGATGTTTATCTAACTATATATATGATGATTATCTAACTATATATATATATATGATGTTTACCTAACTATATATATATGATGTTTACCTAACTATATATATGATGTTTACCTAACTATATATATATGATGTTTACCTAACTATATATATGATGTTTACCTAACTATATATATGATGTTTAGCCAACTATATATATGATATTTAGCTAACTATATATAAATATATATATATATAATGTTTAACTAACTATATATATTATGTTTAACTAACTATATATATGATGTTTAGCTAAATATATATATATGATGTTTAGCTAACTATATATATGATGTTTAGCTAACTATATATATGATGTTTAGCTAAATATATATATGATATTTAGCTAACTACATATATATGATGTTTAACTAACTATATATATGATGTTTAACTAACTATATATATTATGTTTAGCTAACTATATATATGATGTTTAGCTAACAATATATATTATGTTTAGCTAACTATATATATGATGTTTAGCTAACAATATATATTAGGTTTAGCTAATAATATATAATAATTATCTTAAGTCCACTTGTGTAGATTCTGATAAGACTGAGCAGGTTGACAGATAATCTAAACCTTCTCTTTTCAGAAATGTAAACAAGTACATTTTCCAAAGCGAATCCTTTCGATGCGAATGTCAAATATGTATTACAATGTAAAGTGCCACTTGAAAAAAAAACATGACATTAGAATCGCGTAAAAACATATAGACCCATATTCTCAGTGAATTATCGATATCTCGACCATGAGACAATTCGTAAAATTTCCTAGAACGGATCCGTCGCTTGTAAATATAATCTTTATTTCCTCCCATATATGAAGATTATACAAAGATGAATACTATGATAAACAAACAAAAAGGAACAAAAAAGAAAGGTTATACACAAAAATAAAATATCTCTTTAAATTACCAAACTTATAGCAGAGTCAATGTCTATCATCTGGAACAAAATAAGTGCACGGAAAAAGAGTCCAATGTGAGTTTATATACTTCAGATGTAAGAATTGCAGGAAATGAGAACGTTCTTACTGATAAATGAATCCTCAACTGCAATCCTTACACAATCTAATGACATAAATAATGTGGCAGCATTCCTGATGTGGTACAGGATGAGTATATATTAATACAAATGCTTATCTATCCCCTCAAGAGGAGAAGAATCCTGTTATAAAATACACTCCTCAAATAACTCCTTATTCATGTATAGTACATGCCCATTTGTCTTCTTTCTTACATCTTACATGCATGTGTCATTTCATGTGTCATTTCATGTGTCATTTCATGTGTCATTTCATGTGTCATTTCATGTGTCATTTCATGTGTCATTTCATGTGTCAATTCATGTGTCATTTTAACGAGAGCATGTTGTATGATGCGAATTTCAGGTTTCCTTCTTCCACATGCGTGTTATATACTTGTTAGTTAGTAGTGTATGTTGACATTATGATTTCATTCATCCAACTTATTTATCCTCAACATTCTATTCATGAATGTTGCATCCACATGTGTATGTCAGACCTTTAATTTTAATGCTACATTCTTCTTGTTTATGCATATTCTGTGATAAAATAAAAGGACTAACCCCCTGCGTTTTTGTTGAGTGATATTTGGAATAAAGGGTCAAATTGATCTTTCTGTCCTACTTTTTTCACCTGTTTTCAGACCACTTTTGTGGCCAATTCTTTCCATAATATGGACTAAGAGTGTGACTTCCAGTCATTTTCTTACAATTATGGCATTCCTTGATACAGGAAACCCCTTTTTATCGAACCAGTATGGGTATTATGAGACATAAAGAAAGAATAAATGTTGGGGTGTCCCAGGAAACAATGCCAGCTTTGTTTAACCCTTTCCCTCATACGACAATTCTGCAGCAGACGACTTTGAACATATTTTGTAAAAAAGTAGAAAATCTCTATAATTGAATAGATAACAAAAAGTGGAAAACATTGTGGCAAAAGGAGAAATTGCACGTTTTGTGCAATTTCTTCTTTTGTCACTATGTTTTCAAAAAGCTGTCTGCTGCAGAGGCGTCAGAAAGCGTCTATATGAGCGAAAGGGTTAAGCCACCTTATCTAGAATACGGTAAAATATCTTATGATACCTGGTGGCGGTTTAATTATAATAGTTTCTCCCTGTTGAATGTATTTCTTACGGTTCGGTATTTCTCACGAGAATGTCTAAAATTCTGCGATAATAAATCCAATAGAATAGAATCACTTTAAACAAGAAATATCTTTTAAAAAGATAAACGGCGATAATAATCAAAACAATCAGTAATTTTCCATGAATTATAAAATTTGCGCAATAATCTATGTGTTTACCAAAGGCTAATCGGCCATCTCCATCCAGCTTCAGTTTCTATAAATAGATTATTAAGGCCGAGAATATGCCACATGACTGGAGATTAAGAAGTGTATAAGTTTCAATTGACGATGAATAACTAAACACTTATCATGTTTAATATTTGCTCTTAAATATTATTTCATACATTTTCACTATGTTTTTCCATTGAAATTTATTTCTTAAGGAAAACAATTAAACGTAAGTATGCAGAACATTTCATTTTAAAATTTCATCTTATTAGTGCCTCTCGTAGGATCGCCAACTTAACTATGAACCAATCAAAACGTTTCATTTCCTTTATTTCTTCGACATAATTTATTAAATACAACATTTGATTGGTCTACAATCAAGATCATTTGTTTAACAACTAGGTCAAAACTGAGGTTAAACATCTATCGCCGAAAAATATATGGGCCAGTCCATGAAAAAAACCGGTGATAGTGACATTCATATGAAATGAGGTATTTACCGCTCTAAGTCTGACGTCAATTGTGTGTGTGTGTGAACTTACATATGTAGGTCAAATTACGCTAAATACATCCGCGGGCCCCTTTGTTCTACAGTGCAGTAGTGCGTAAATAAAACTTTGTTTGCCTAGAAATGGTTGTACATCTGGCCCAGACTGCATTGGATATGTGACAATGGGTGTAAATTCTTTGTAAATATGTGGAGGATGAACTGGAACTGTTTGATTTGATCATTTTAGGTATTTTGACCTTGTGAAAGTAGAGTATGTGTAAACCTATTTTTCGCCTAGCTGGATTGTGGTAAAAATGACGGTCCCCATCTTCACAGAGCGAGTTCTTTCTTGCATGACCCCACATTTTCTATGGATTATTTAAAGGTAAGAAGTATCTCTTTTCAATGATATATGGTGTTCTACCTGGGAAACGCTTGGAAAGTGTGACAAACGAGGGTTGAAGCTGGTTGATTTACATGTAAACACAGAATGAATTTATTTGGTGTATTGTGACCTTTACGCGGAGTTTGGTTGGGTTTTTACTGTAGCTCATGAGGTTATGATTTTCACCTTTCTCTGCGGTAAGGCGTTGCTATACGAAGAGAAAAGTAAAGGAAAATACGTCCCTTAAATTTTATTTGAAACCATTGATAGATAAACTATAGCATAACTTGTGTTTTGAATCTGTGTCTCTCTGAAATAAATTATGACTAGTTCGTCTTTTGACACCAGTAATATTCACAGGGATACAGATAACTAGGCACTCATGATACTTCAGACAAACTTCACGTGCATCTGCATTGTTTACAAAAGCCTTTAATTGCCATTGGCAGCGAAAGTGTTAAAAACTACTGATGACAAATGAAGAAAGTGAGTGTATGCTCCTGATACAAACATTCAAACAAACATTGAACTGTCTGAGTGATTATATTATGTTATAATACTATTTATGATAAAACACGTGAACATTGTAAAATCCCCACAGGTTGTAATGTACAATGTTTAGATTATGCCGACATGATGAAAAATCGGCCTTTGACGTGTGTTATGTATTCTGCATTCGAATCAATTTACATGTACTACGTTTTTTCAACACAATGCAGGAATCATGACTTTGTAATATTATTGAAAATGCAATATACATAGAAAGTTATATAGTATTGCTTGGTAAAACATACGTGCTATTTTGAAGCGTTATGTCAAGGTAAGAACTCCTTAGGTTAGTTGTACTAAATGAATCCTGATAAGCTTACACATGAGTTTAGTCTGGTATGATAGCTCTTGTTATTGTAGTTGTAAATACACCCAGAGAGCCTACTTAAGTATGCAATATAATTAATATCGGCATTGATTTACAACCTCTGCATGTTGGTTTTAGTATCACATATATCATTGACCAAGGCATGATACTTGATTTGACAAAATATATCATTAAACATTGCCTTATCACCACTGCGATTTACAACCTCGAAATATTGGGTTTTATTATTGTATGAATCAATTGCTAAATACATGATACATCGTTCGATAAAAACGTTGCGTTGCTGACGAACCCAGTTGTGTTTCGATGACAGACTTGCAGATATCGGGAGGAGAAAATGATACATAATATGACATACCCTCGTGCAATGCTTCGTTAGCGTTGCAACTGTCTTATGTTATTAGCTACAATGGCTGAGAGTCAATCGAGCTTATGTTATGTCGAATTGACCGTCGTGCGTTCGTGCGTCCGTGCGTCTGTGCGTCTGTGCATGCGTTAACGTTTTGCTTGGAACGACTTCTCATCTGTAAACGCTCAGATAATTGGGATGACACTTCACAGGTATCATCCTCTCAATGTCCTCTCCTATTTTCCTTTTTGGTGTTTGGATTCATGCACAATTATGGTTTCTATGGCAACCGAATGAAACAAACTTCTCCCTCGATTTTCATATTTTGTGTAGAAATGATCCTGGGGTTACACTCTATCAGATTCCGTTTAGCCACGTTAATTGTTGTCAAAACATGACCACCAGTGTGTTGCCATTTTTCCTTATATGACTTTAGTGACACTTTTGTAATTGTGCAGACATGTTCCATGGATGACTCACTTTCAGATGCCCTAAAGCCATGTCGGTACTGTTAGCTTTATATTGAATAATTATCCTCAAAAGAAATTGGGCTGATTTTCAATTTATTTTGTAGAAAAGTATGTTGGTCGGTCGAAAAACATGACCACAAGGAGAGGACATGTCACTCGGGAATGCTGACCATTAAACCTGTATAGGTATATTTACTACAGAGGTACGGCAGTGTACACGTTATTCGGGAAACCTGACCTTTAAACCTGTATAGGTATATTTACTACGGAGGTACGACAGTGTACACGTCACTCGGGAATGCTGACCTTTACACCTGAATAGGTATATTTACTACGGAGGTACGACAGTGTACACGTCACTCGGGAATGCTGACATTTTCACCTGTATAGGTATATTTACTACGGAGGTATGACAGTGTACACGGTACTCAGGAAACCTGACCATTAAACCTGTATAGGTATATTTACTACAGAGGTACGGCAGTGTACAATTCACTCAGGAAAGCTGACCTTTAAACCTGTATAGGTATATTTACTACAGAGGTATGACAGTGTACATGTCACTCGGGGAAGCTGACCTTTAAACTTGTATAGGTATATTTACTACGGAGGTATGACAGTGTACACGTCACTCAGGAAACCTGACTATTAAACCTGTATAGGTATATTTACTACGAAGGTACGACAGTGTACACGTCACTCGGGAAAGCTGACCTTTAAACATGTATAGGTATATTTACTACGGAGGTACGACAGTGTGCAATTCACTCAGGAAAGCTGATCTTTAAACCTGTATAGGTATATTTACTACGGAGGTACGACAGTGTACACGTCACTCGGGAAAGCTGACCTTTAAACCTGTATAGGTATATTTACTACAGAGGTACGACAGTGTACACGTCACTCAGGAAACCTGACTATTAAACCTGTATAGGTATATTTACTACGGAGGTACGACAGTGTACATGTCACTCGGGAAAGCTGACCTTTAAACCTGTATAGGTATATTTACTACGGAGGTACGACAGTGTACAGGTCACTCGGGAAAGCTGACCTTTAAACCTGTATAGGTATATTTACTACGGAGGTACGGCAGTGTACATGTCACTCGGGAAAGCTAGACTTTTAAACCTATATAGGTATATTTACTACGTAGGTACGACAGTGTACAATTCACTCAGGAAAGCTGACCTTTAAACATGTATAGGTATATTTACTACGGAGGTACGACAGTGTACATGTCACTCGGGAAAGCTGACCTTTAAACCTGTATAGATATATTTACTACGGAGGTACGACAGTGTACAGGTCACTCGGGAATGCTGACCTTTTCACCTGTATAGGTATATTTACTACGGAGGTACGACAGTGTACATGTCACTCGGGAAAGCTGACCTTTAAACCTGTATAGGTATATTTACTACGGAGGTACGACAGTGTACATGTCACTCGGGAATGCGGATCTTTAAATCTGTATAGTTATATTTACTACGGAGATACGACAGTGTAAATGTCACTCAGCAAAGCTGACCTTTAAACCTGTATAGATATATTTACTACAGAGGTACGGCAGTGTACACGTCACTCAGGAAACCTGACCATTAAATCTGTATAGGTATATTTACTACGGAGGTACGACTATGTACAATTCACTCAGGAAAGCTGACCTTTAAACCTGTATAGGTATATTTACTACGAAGGTACGACAGTGTACACGTCACTCGGGAAAGCTGACCTTTAAACCTGTATAGGTATATTTAATACAGAGGTACGTCAGTGTACATGTCACTCGGTAAAGCCGACCTTTAAACCTGTATAGGTATATTTACTACTGAGGTATTACAGTGTACACGGTACTCAGGAAACCTGACCATTAAACCTGTATAGGTATATTTACTACAGAGGTACGACTATGTACAATTCACTCAGGAAAGCTGACCTTTAAACCTGTATAGGTATATTTACTACAGAGGTATGACAGTGTACATGTCACTCGAGAAAGCTGACCTTTAAACTTGTATAGGTATATTTACTACTGAGGTATGACAGTGTACACATCACTCAGGAAACCTGACTATTAAACCTGTATAGGTATATTTACCACGAAGGTACGACAGTGTACACGTCACTCGGGAAAGCTGACCTTTAAACCTGTATAGGTATATTTACTACGGAGGTACGACAGTGTGCAATTCACTCAGGAAAGCTGATCTTTAAACCTGTATAGGTATATTTACTACGGAGGTACGACAGTGTACACGTCACTCAGGAAAGCTGACCTTTAAACCTGTATAGGTATATTTACTACAGAGGTACGACAGTGTACAATTCACTCAGGAAAGCTGACCTTTAAATCTGTATAGGTATATTTACTACGGAGGTACGACAGTGTACACGTCACTCAGGAAAGCTGACCTTTAAACCTTTATATGTATATTTACTATAGAGGTACGACAGTGTACAATTCACTCAGGAAAGCTGACCTTTAAACCTGTATAGGTATATTTACTACGGAGGTACGACAGTGTACACGTCACTCAGGAAAGCTGACCTTTAAACCTGTATATGTATATTTACTACAGAGGTACGACAGTGTACACGTCACTCGGGAAAGCTGACCTTTAAACCTGTATAGGTATATTTAATACAGAGGTACGTCAGTGTACATGTCACTCGGTAAAGCCGACCTTTAAACCTGTATAGGTATATTTACTACTGAGGTATGACAGTGTACACGGTACTCAGGAAACCTGACCATTAAACCTGTATAGGTATATTTACTACAGAGGTACGGCAGTGTACAATTCACTCAGGAAAGCTGACCTTTAAACCTGTATAGGTATATTTACTACAGAGGTATGACAGTGTACATGTCACTCGAGAAAGCTGACCTTTAAACTTGTATAGGTATATTTACTACGGAGGTATGACAGTGTACACGTCACTCAGGAAACCTGACTATTAAACCTGTATAGGTATATTTACTACGAAGGTACGACAGTGTACAATTCACTCAGGAAAGCTGATCTTTAAACCTGTATATGTATTTTTACTACGGAGGTACGACAGTGTACACGTCACTCAGGAAAGCTGACCTTTAAACCTGTATAGGTATATTTACTACAGAGGTACGACAGTGTACAATTCACTCAGGAAAGCTGACCTTTAAACCTGTATAGGTATATTTACTACGGAGGTACGACAGTGTACACGTCACTCAGGAAAGCTGACCTTTAAACCTGTATATGTATATTTACTACAGAGGTACGGCAGTGTACACGTCACTCGGGAAAGCTGACCTTTAAACCTGTATAGGTATATTTCTTACGGAGGTACGACAGTGTACACGTCACTCGGGAAAGCTGACCTTTAAACCTGTATAGGTATATTTACTACGGAGGTACGACAGTGTACACGTCACTCGGGAAAGCTGACCTTTAAACCTGTATAGGTATATTTACTACGGAGGTACGACAGTGTACACGTCACTCGGGAAAGCTGACCTTTAAACCTGTATAGTTATATTTACTACGGAGGTACGACAGTGTACACGTCACTCGGGAAAGCTGACCTTTAAACCTGTATAGTTATATTTACTACGGAGGTACGACAGTGTACACGTCACTCGGGAAAGCTGACCTTTAAACCTGTATAGGTATATTTACTACGGAGGTACGACAGTGTACAAGTCACTCGGGAAAGCTGACCTTTTAACCTGTATAGGTACATTTACTACGGAGGTACGACAGTGTACACGTCACTCGGGAAAGCTGCCCTTTAAACCTGTATAGGTATATTTACTACGGAGGTACGACAGTGTACACGTCACTCGGGAAAGCTGCCCTTTAAACCTGTATAGGTATATTTACTACGGAGGTACGACAGTGTACACGTCACTCGGGAAAGCTGACCTTTAAACCTGTATAGGTATATTTACTACGGAGGTACGACAGTGTACACGTCACTCGGAAAAGCTGACCTTTAAACCTGTATAGGTATATTTACTACGGAGGTACGACAGTGTACACGTCACTCGGGAAAGCTGACCTTTAAACCTGTATAGTTATATTTACTACGGAGGTACGACAGTGTACACGTCACTCGGGAAAGCTGACCTTTAAACCTGTATAGTTATATTTACTACGGAGGTACGACAGTGTACACGTCACTCGGGAAAGCTGACCTTTAAACCTGTATAGGTATATTTACTACGGAGGTACGACAGTGTACAAGTCACTCGGGAAAGCTGACCTTTTAACCTGTTTAGGTATATTTACTACGGAGGTACGACAGTGTACACGTCACTCGGGAAAGCTGCCCTTTAAACCTGTATAGGTATATTTACTACGGAGGTACGACAGTGTACACGTCACTCGGGAAAGCTGCCCTTTAAACCTGTATAGATATATTTACTACGGAGGTACGGCAGTGTACATGTCACTCGGTAAAGCTGACATTTAAACCTGTATAGGCATATTTACTACGAAGGTATGACATTGTACACGTCACTCTGTAAAGGTAAACTTTAAACCTGTATAGGTATATTTACTGCGGAGGTATGAAAGTATACACGTCACTCAGGAAAGCTGACCTTTAAACCTGTATAGGTATATTTACTACGGAGGTACGACCGTATACATGTTACTCGGTAAAACCGACCTTTAAACCTGTATAGGTATATTTACTACAGAGGTACGACAGTGTACATGTCACTTGGGAAATGTATGTTCAACAATGTTCCTGTTAAAGCATTGATCGATATTGGATCGATGATAACCACTGTATCCAACTTGTTTTACAGAGCTCTTGCATACAATCCTTCACTGCATGACATTGATAACGTTGGTATTGCAAATGGATATTCGTTATCAGTATATGGGTATATTGAGACCTATATTCGTATCCCTTTCTGAGCTGATTTAGAAGTTCCTGTACCTGTCATTGTTGTGCCTGATATTAGTTCTGGTAGTGAGTGCCCTGTAATTATTAATACAAACGTAATACGTCGGTGTAAGTCTATCGCAGAAACCGATAACGTGAGTAATATTCCCTAGGTATGGCCGGCTGCTTGTACAGCCCTTACATGTAATCCGTTTGTGGTACGTTCCACGAACAAGCGCATCATTACTGTTGGACCATACGAGTCCTTGAATCTAAATGGTATTACCCACAGTTGCAATTATCTTGCTGGGTGCATTGCAAACCGAAAACTGAACAGATTCGACTACTGGTTTCATTGTGAAAGCTCATGTTGTCAAACTACCAGCAATAGGAGATTGTGTTAAAGTGCTTGTGCACATATGTAATATGACTGCGAAACCAATTTATATTCGTCATATGGCTCCTATTTTCTTATTTGTCATTTAAATTAAGTGAACGTTGTTGATAACCTTGCTTTATGTTTAAAGTCGGATGGTAATGGAAGCCAGTCTGATAATCTATCAAAGGTTGCGAACGAAATTGGTGTGTCTATAGAGAGTGACAACCTTTCGCCCGAACAACTCTTTCGTTTGAAGACAGTCATTGGTAAATGGAAACATGTTTTCTCAACAGGCATCCCCGATATCGGACGTACTGATGTAGTCAAGCATCGAATCGTACTTGACGATTATACCTCGGTTTAAAGACCCCTACCGAAATATTCCCCCAGCTATGTACGAGGAGTTTAGACAACACTTAGACTGTGGCCGGTGCTATTCGCGAGTCGGTTGGTCCTTACTCTTCCAATGTCGTATTGGCAGGTAGAAGTAGAGGAAGGAGACACAAACAAAACAGCATTTTCTGTTGGTAATCTCGGATTGTACGAGTGCAATAGGATCCGTTTTGGTCTTTGTAAAGCCCCAGCCACGTTTCAACGTCTTATGAAGAAAACTACTGAAGGAATGTCTAATATTCATAGACGACATCCTTATTTTCTCCGGTACCTTAGAAGAGCACATATAGCGCATATAATCGGTTTGTAGTCGACTAGCTACTCACAACCTGAAGCTCAAACTCTCAAAAAGCGTGTTTTTAAGTCATCTGTTTCTTATTTAGGGCATGTTATATCACAAAATGTATTACTGCAAAGACCGAAGTAATAATGAACTGGCAAACTGAAAGTTTCTGTTTTAGCGTATTAAATGCTTATTACTGCTGATAACCTAAAATCAATGGTGTTGGCTGTTTGCCTTTCTTATTCCCCCGACAACCATCTTTTATCTTGTTCAGTGCGTGACCCTCGAAACTGTTCAGAAGCTTTGCTACATTTCCGAAGTATTGTACAAAACGATGGTAGTACACTGCAAAGCCAAAACAAGAACGCACCGCCTAAACATTCGTAGGCCCTATACTTGTCATTGCTAATTATGACTTACCCTTTAAGTTACACACTGACGCCAGCGGCCTCGGACTTAAAACTGTTCTATACCAAAACCATGATTGAAAAGACCGCGTCATAGCCTACGCTAGTCGAGGTTTAAGACCAAGTGAGAGTAACTATCCTGCACATAGCTGGAGTTCCTTGCGTCAAAATGGGCAGTAACGGACAAACCTCATGACTATCTCTATGATACGTCTTTTAAAGTTATAACGGAAAACAACCCCTTAGTATATGTCATGACAACTGCAACTGGTCATAGATGGTTCGCAGATATTTCACACTACAATTTCAGCATTTCGTATAGGCCTGGTTAACAAAATGCTGACGCCGACGCCCTTTCCCGGCGAAGGAGGAAATACTCGAAACCCCAGTGTCAGCACAATTCATTTTTAAGCAATACCACCACTAAATGATGTTCATAATGACGTTGGTCATCCAGGCAACGAAAAGACATTATGGTTTGCTCGTCAAAGATTTTAATGGCCAGGTATGGAAAATGAACTCAATCACAGAGTTGAGACTTGCGATCACTGTGTACGGAGGTAAACAACTGTGAGAAACCTGGCTGAACTTATGCCTATCAACACCTCAAGATCAATGCAGCTCGTGTGCATGGATTTTCTTGTTCTGGAGAGGTCTAAATGAGGATATGAGAACATCTTAGTCATTACAGACCACGTTACGCGGTCTGCGAAAGCAGTTCCGACGAAAAACCAGACAGAACGAACAACAGCAAAAGCACTTTACGATCACTTCATCGTCAATTTCTCTTTTCCGGAACAGCTACACATCGACCAGGGCCGGACTTTGATAGCAAAGTCGTAAAGGAACTATGCAAAGTGGCTTATGTTCGTAAAACTCGTACGACCCCCATAACAGCCTATGGGAAATGGCAGTGCGGAGAGGTTCAATATCCACATTATCTACTTTTCGGGTGACACCCCCGTCTTTCCGTAGACGCATTCTTAGTAATCAACCTCGACGAGAGTAATAACTGCAGCCTTCGGACTACATTGGTCAACTCGAGCAAATAATGAGTCAAGCTTAAAGCACCATATCTGAGAAATGCCACAGACAACAAGGGGCTGTACAACCTGAAAGTAAAGGAAAACAGGCTCGAAGTCGGCGACACTGTACTTGTGAGGAAGTCTCATCACATAGATAAATTCAAGTTAGCAGATGTTTCGGAGGCAGAGTCGTATACCCGATGATGCAGTTCCGATGTAACGGCCTCGGTTACTTAACACCAAAGGACCCACCAGAACCTTACATCGCAATATGCTCCTGCCATTCAAATATATGCGGTATACTGATGAAGCTGGGATGACGTCAGGAAAAGCAAAGCTGAGCCGAGAGGAACCAGAACGGAAGGTTTTTCCGGTGTCCCAATCTGATACGGATTCGGACTCCGACTCCTCACATTCCGATAACAGTGATAGGTACATAAACACCACAGAGACGCACAGCGCATAGACTCGGGCTCACGACCTGACGACTGAGCTGTCTCCTGCTACCATTACCAGAACAGAGCATCGCTCTCCAGCTGGCGAAATGACCTCAGCTACATGCTGATTCGAGACGGCGTCATGCCTTTAACAATCAGCCTTACCAAATAACCTCTGATCGACATACATATGAGCCGAATTATGAGAAGACCAACAGTGTGGACACTGCGTAAAGTATCGACCCGGATCCGCCTACGCGTGCAGCATATGCTTACCCAGACAGACACACTTCGCCTCCTATGGATTTTCTGTTTCAGGAATCATTACTCTATACCTCTATCTCCCTGAGACGGAATGTGTTGGCCCAGATTAGCCTGCGCGGACTGCGCAGGGTGATTTGGGTCGATACATTACGCAAAGAACATAATACACTGATGAAGATTTAGAATGTTTATCTTGGTTTTATGTAAAAAACTTTGGTTATCACATTTTCATCACCAGGTCGCTAGGCCGTATTAAAAAAAAAAAATTGTGTACACTTTAGAGACCACATTTTCGAATTAAGCATTTTGAAAACCTGTGTCAGAATATTTTTCTCAACTGATGACATCAGGGCTTTGTTCAATATAGATAATGTCTCTTCCGAAACAGGAATCCGTCGTGGCCGAGTGGTTATTGCCGGAGATTTTAAACTGCATGTCTTTGGTTTGATCCTCAATCACGGCCCGCGTGATGCCCTTGGACAATTCACATTTCAAAACATAGAGTGTTTACCCAGGATGCATGAATAAGTGAACTGTCACCATGATGTAACTGAAATGATGTTGAAATTGGTGTAAAACCACACAAAAAACACCTAGCATGAACTTAGTTACTATACAAAATTGAAGACAAATCGTGTTGACTCTTAAGGAGCTACATGTGGAAGGTATTGATGCAGTTATAGAGGTGAACGTAACAGGTCGAACTTGGTCATCTTGAATACACCTTTGCTAATGGATGAACTTTCCCTGTGAGTTTTGATGCCTCTGTAGCATACCTATTTTAGAAAACGATCAAACAGAGGTTCCTCCATTCCCCATGTTTGCAACTCTATGGAGATAATGCTTCCAACTTCTCAGATGCAGCATCTTTTTTCTCTGAATTTTAACATTTTTTCAGAGAAAATGACTAAATCATCATAGAAAGGAAATAAAACTAAAGTATCCATTTGTTTGGTGGTTGGATTTAAAGATGTCAGATATTAAACAGATCTGTTTAATGTAATTACTTCACATTTTGGATTTTCTCTCTAGAAAAGTTAAACTGCTTCGAAAACATTGTGAGCAAAAACAAACAAAAAAGTGCTCATAATGAACAATTTCTCTATTTGCCAAAATGTTTAATTGATACAAATATAGGCATATATATAAACATGCTCGATCTCCAACTCAATTGCGCTACACTTTCAGCATTGATTGCTAATTCGCGCTAGAACGTACAGTGATGGTTGCACTGAGGTGAGTGAGTCATCTCATTGTAAATATATTCCAAATTACAGGTTTATAGGTTAAACAATGTGAAATCTATACATTGCAATGCTCAGGTGACCACGAATTGTAAACTCACAATTGAACACAGTGTTGTTAAATATCAATAGAGAGACTGAGGTATACTGAATTGTCATCAGGGTTTAATTTAAATACCAATTGTGTCCGAATAAAAGTACATATATCAAGTACATGTATCAACAGGACCAAGATCATCCTAATGGTATCACCTTCTAACACCTTAGTGATGACATAGTAGTTAATGGGTCCAGAAAACATAAATGAAATGAAAGCTGTTGATTCTTACAAGCAAAATGTCTCAACAAAACCCTAAACTGTTGACAATGTCCGGGCCGGAGAAGTCAGTACTATCAAACAGTACTCATTTTGACCTTTGACCTCTCCGAGTGACCTTAACATTTGAGGTACAGGCCTGAATTTTGTGCACGACACACCACTTCATCATGTTGCACTTTTGTTCCAATTTTCTTAGAAATCCTATTATGCATGGTTAAGATGCGGATCGGACAGACAGTTCATGGACGCACGGACCCACTCACAGAACCGCCATTGTGACAGCTATATGTCGAGCTCACCAAAAGCGGACTCGACAACAAATGATTTCAGACAGTAAAATGGTTATCACAGTCTATTAACAACAGGCTACTGAACACCCTGTCCAACAATAACAAAATGTCCAAAGGAAGAGATGCTCCTTTTGATGAATTTATTGTAGCATTATATTCTATAATGTGTTGCCTGGCTTTCTCACACCAGTACTGACTACTGCACAAAACAAACTTTAAAAGCATATATCTTGGTAGTGCAAGCATGTAAAAAAAAGGTAATTACATCAAAATGATACATTACTGTAGTGCTATTTAGTCACATAGTTTAAATTTCAGCCGAGCGTATTCCTTTCAGTTTCAACCTGATTTACTTGATACTTGGCATAACTGTTAATCAGGAGTAGTAGATGTACAAGACGCAAATTTCATGTCCCTGTGACCTTCACCTTGACCTCTGACCTTGAAATAGGATTTTTTTGTTTGTTAAAATCTAATCTCTTGTACTCCTCCTTCAGTTTCAACCTGATTTACTTGATTCTTGGCATACATGTTAATCAGGAGTAGGAGATGTGCAAGACGCAAAGTTCATGTCCCTGTGACCTTCACCTCTGACCTTGAAATAGGATTTTTGTTTGTTAAAATCTAATCTGTTGTACTCCTCCTTTAGTTTCAACCTGATTTACTTGATACTTGGCATAACTGTTAATCATGAGTAGTAGATGTGCATGACACTAATTTCATGTCCCTGTGACCTTCACCTCTGACCTTGAAATAGGATTTTTGTTCTTAAAATCAAATCTGGTACGACATACTCCTCCTTCAATTTTAACCGGATTCATTGAATAAAGAATGTGGTTCATTTTCTTCTTGTTTGTTTGTTTTCTGAAACTAGAAAACTTAATAAAAACTTATTTCATGAGGAAATAGTACTTTATGCGGATTGTATTTTATGCATTAGAAAATGTTTTTGACAAAATTTCTTTAAAATTAGATTTGTATATTGCTTTTTGATATCATCTTAGTATTTCTTTTTGATACTGATATTCAAATTGTCTGAGTCAAAGATAAAACTGTGAGATATAATATGTGTCAGGGGATGGGGCGGGGGTATTAATCACCTTTAGTAATAGTTTTAGTTATCACTATTTCTGTCAAGGCTTTTGGTGATCTTTATGTGATATAGTTATAATGAATATTAAAATGAAGAAAACAATGACATCTAAATATAAAACAAACAAATAAAATAATTAAAACTTGAATAAATATATGCATACATACAAATAGATCAAAGCTAAGATGCTATTATCATACTTTTGAGTTAAACCAATATGTATTTATATATTTAACTGTACCGAGACGTTCCGAATTCCAAACAACATTTCTGGGAGATTATGAAAATTGTGAGTACAATGGAGGCGGGCCACGGTAGTAAAGTCAATCTGACGTCGCCGTTTGGAGGGAAATGAGTAGGTTTAAAAACGTGAATAAATATTTTAACAACTGTTATATCAACTCAATTGTTTCATCAACTTCCCCAGACGCCATTGCTTAAAGACATTCCGTAGCATTTGTTCACCGAAATGTCTAACATGTTATGTGTAACGCATGAAAATTATTATGGGGTAAAAACGACACTCAAACTGTTCCTTTCAACGTCAGAACTGGCTCCTTTGTAAGTGACATTAGTTTTCCACTTATTACTCACCTCTTACCATAAACAAAAGTGTATGTATATATCGCTAGTGACTGCTTGCCTATGCATCAACTCGTTTCTATGACAACGATTTATAACTAAACTTATGACAAAATTAGAAATATTAATTCGCCATAAGGCACAGCAAAAACGGTATGAATTTCCGAAATATGTATTAACTAATGTTTTACGTCTATTTTTATACTGTATCATTTGTAATAAAATAACTATTCGGGAATAAATAAATTAAGATATCCATCTTTGGTAGGGAATAGATAGGTTGATGATTATTGTAAAAAAACTTCCGATGACTGCGTTTCAGCTAAATATCGCAATGTGCGTTCCGACGCTGGACATCGGTTAAACGGCATTCTGATTTACTAAAAATTGGCTCGACAGATATTTTTGAAATTCTGGCAATTTGTAGTAGAAAAGGTGATCGTAATGATATGTATTTTTTTAAAACATCTCTTGGGTAAATGCTTAGTAAATTAAAAATTATGCAATACTTTTAGTTTAAACATATTTAATTCTCATATATTTTTACATAGTAGGTTACATCAAGAAATATACAATGGAGAAATGGATTGGACCGAAAGCTCATAGCTTATTGAAGGTCCTCTCCAATAAAGATAATTTACAGGAAGCACGGTGAATATTTAACATGTGCAGAAAATATCAGCTTACTTAAGCTTTGTAATTTATAATACAAGAAACAGATACATAAAAGAGAGTGGGGAGAGAGAGCAAGGAAGGAGAAAGAGGAAGAAAGAGATAGATGTAAAGAGAGCAGAAATAGACAAAGGAGGGTGGTGCGCGTATGGGAGGCTAGTTAATGTATATATGTCGATTATCCATACCGAATAAAATATAACATAAAAAGATACTTAAAAAGTTGCAAGTTAACAAAAAAGCAATTAAGGAAAAGGGTGAATTATCGTGAGCTAAACCGTTTGGTTCCGATTATAAATTGTTGGACTGATTCAAAAATAGCATTATTTTCTTCGATTGGTGAGTTTGGATTTCCGTATAACAACGTATCAAGCCTAATGTTTTGAGGAAGTTCTCTTAGCATGCCATGTCTCCTATCGTTATAGCGGGGACATTCAAGTAGGTAATGTAATGTATTTTCAATTTGTCCACATGCACAAAGGGGAGAATCAATAATATTCCTGAGAAAAAGATGATGGTTGAGTCCACTACATTGTGTTCTTAATCGGGTATGTAATACCTGAGAATACCTATCCCCAAGGTAATAATATAGAGGTGGTTTCCTATTTTCTTTATTTAATAATAGTTTAAAAGATCTTACTGATTCAGCATTTTGTATTTCTGGAGACAATGTATTCCATTCTCTTATTGATGATGGAAGAAACGAATTATAGTATAGTGTTGTTCTAGAGTGGATTGTTTGTAAGTCATCAGAGTTTCTTAAGGAATATTGAGAATTTTGACCTACCATAGTTGGGACTTTATTAGATAAATATGCTGGAGTTAGATTGTTTTTCATTTTATACAACATGATCAACTTGTGTTTAGTTCTTCTATTTTCTAAAGATTCCCACCTCACTTCATTGTAAAGATCACAAATTGAAATAAGTTTAGTAGCTCCGGAAACAATTCTCGCTCCTTCATGTTGTATCTTTTCTAATCTATCCTTATCGTTTTGATTACAGTTATCCCAAACAACATCTGCATATTCCAAAATAGGTCTTATGAAAGAAAAGTAAATAATTTCAAGGGAGTTTCTATCCAAAACAAATTTTAATTTTCTCATTATGTTGATTCTTTTCCAAGCTTTAGCCGCTACATAATCAATATGTTCGTGCCACGTGCAATCAGAAGCAAAATTAAGACCTAGATGTTTATGTATATTAACTTCTTTTATTGGCTGGGTACGCATATATAAGGGATCGTGTGCATTTCTGTTAAGTTTGCGCGAGAAGAGAAGAGTTTCAGATTTGGAGGGATTAAAATTAACTAGCCATGTATCAGCCCAATCGGATATTTTAACTATATCAGTCAATAGATTGGAAGTTGCTACTTGCGGATTTTGTACTATAACATACAGACTAGTATCATCAGCAAAAAGACGGATACTGCTGTTTATTTCCGATGTAATATCATTTATAAAGATTAAAAACAGAAGAGGACCAAGTATCGAACCTTGGGGTACCCCAGAATCAATAGCTGCCCAGTCCGATTCGACTCCAGGAAGTACCACACGTTGCCTACGGTTAGATAAATAACTTTTGAACCAAGAGTAGAGTGATTCTGTAATACCAGCGCTTTGAAGCTTATGGAGAAGTCCCTTATGCCACACCTTATCAAACGCTTTACTTATATCGAAAAATACAGTTCGGACCTCCAAACCATCGTCCAGAGCTTTACAAAAAGTATCATACAAGAAGGTCAGTTGGTTTACTGTGGAATCACCTGGAACAAAACCTGACTGTGCGCTAGTGAGAAAATGTATATCTTGGAGATGGTTAAAAACATGTTTAAAGATTAGGCGTTCAAACACCTTTTCAATGGTATTGAGAAGTGAGATAGGTCTATAATTGTTAGGTTTAGTATTATCACCACTTTTAAAAACAGCGGTTACGTGCGCCTCCTTCCAACAGTCTGGCACAATTTTACAAGATAGAGACTTATTGAAAAGTGCACATAATGGCCCAGAAAGTTCGATAGAAGCCTCACGCAGCATTGTATTACTTATACCATCTGGACCAGATGCTTTCCCAATTGGCACATTTTTGAGAATATCAACTACTTCTGGGGTTGTTAAAACTATAGAGTCGATTACTTTGTCAGGGATAAGTAGTTCTGGCACATTCTTGCCGAGATCATTTAAACAGTTTTGTGATCTAAAATAATCATTTAATACATTAGCCTTTTCCATATCATTATTTGATAATCTATTTAATTCCTCATTATAAAGTGGTGGAATGTTTTGTTTATTGGTTTTTGATATAAACTTTTTCAGTGTTTTCCACCAATCATTTTGACTAAGGTTATTTTGCTTATCTTTTAATTTTCTTGCAAGGTTTTTAAAATAATTTGCTTTAGCTTCACGTAGGTCAGAGACTATCTCATTTCTTAATTGTTTGAAAGAATACCAATCTTGATCATACTTAGTTATCTTTGCTTTTTTGTATGCGCGTTTTCTTTGTTTGATTTTATGTTTAATACCACTATGTATCCAAGGGATGTCGTCAGGGTTTACAACTACAACTTTGTTTGGAATGTTTCGATTTGCTATCTCGAACAAGCAATTTGAAAATTTAGATGCATGATCATGAATGTTATTCATTTCAAGTTCTTCCCAGTTAAAATTTCTAATATCAGCGCGAAAACTTCCGAAATTAGCTTGGTCATATTTCCACACCCTACGTTTAAATGATTTCCGCTTATACGAATGGTGTTTAAAGACTACATAAACCGGGCAGTGAAATCGTTGCTGCTGATTAAGAAAGGGCTCACTAACACCTGATGTAAGGATATCATTGGAGGAGGACACAAGGATCAGATCTATAATCGAAGAACTATTTTCTGTAAAATGTGTTGGCTCTTCAATCATTTGTGTCAAGGCAAATTGTTGACATATCGATTCAATTTTACGAGCAGACATAGGGTTTAGTAAATTGTAATTAAAATCTCCAGTAATAATAATGTTTTTTAAATTAGTATCTCGAGCGAGCGATATAGAATCTTGTATTAAACTGTATGTAGTGGAATCTGAATTCGGTGGTCTATAAAAAACGCCTAGTAGTATATTTGTAGACTTACTAACAATTATTTCAATCCATATACATTCAAGATTATTAATTTCAAGATCAAACCTACGTTTAAAATGTAAAGTATCTTTAATATAGACCATGACTCCACCGTGACTATCGCCTTGTCGGTCTTTCCGAACTGGTGAATGAAATGACCCAATTTCTAGATCATTTGAATCTACGGAGTCGCTTAGCCATGTCTCAGTGAAACATAAAATATCAAATTCATAGAGTTCCGGACCGATTAAATCGATTTTGGTAGCTATACTTTGAACGTTATAGTGGACTATGGAAAAATGTTTGGATAAAACAGGCGAAGGTATCTGCTCTTGAGAGGAGAAACTTACATTAGCAGACTCGTTGGACTCTTTTAATGGACCAGGATGCGGATGTATATCTCCAGACAAAATGAGCAAAAATACAAGAGACACATTTGTTATAAGTGTTTTAAGTACTGAGCATATTCTTGGAATTGTCACAGGACTTATGAGAACATAACCTAATGTTTACGAGTAACCGCCACAGGGCTATACTACAAGCTAAATGTAACATAACAACCTCTCCGCCACCAAGGATATAAAAAGAATGAAGAAAAGATTTAGAGAAGACATATAAACAAAGATATAAATGCATACGAGAAAAATAGGATCGAATATGGGTCAAATTATAAATCAATGGGATCTAAAGCCTCAAAAATAAAAAAGGCATACATACAAATAATGTACATATAGAACATCAGACAGTTACAAGTTTCAAGTTGTAGGATGTAAATTTTAAAGTTTTATTATATATCCTTTTAGTTCAATTTTAGGCTATAGCATTTATATAGAATAAGAGGATGCATGACTTGTAAAAAAGGTCTAACATCTCCACAGTTCTATTATAGGCTATAACATTTACAAATATAAACAGAAGCTATTTGTTGTAGATTTTGGATAAAATTGCAGTACAGATCTTCGATGCTGCAGATAGACACATGCCAGTAATATTTCAATATGTTAATGGCCAGTTAGCAGTTATTCAAACCCGCATGTGAATATATACTGATACTTAATAACAATCCAGGTCTTCAATACTGCAGACGAATTATTGCCAAGAATATTTCAAATTGCTTTTGAGAGTATAGCCATTATAAGTAACAGCAATTCGAACACGCACATGTATATATACAAACACTCTTATACTCAACACACACGCATACATATATATATATACATATACATACATACATATATACATACACATATACATACACATACACACATACATATACATATATACATATATACATACACATACATACATACAAGCACACGCATACATACACACATGTACCTATACACACATACCAACACCAATACATAAATGAATGCAAGCATGCAGGAAGACATGCACGCGTGAGCATAGGATTATACAAGCCTCGTTATCAAGACGAAAAAGCAATACCTTTACATAATCGTCCATGTAATCTAAATTGTGAAAACAACAGGTAGCCACACAAAATAACGGTAACAGAAGGTTGGTTCAATAGCAATCATCATACAGTAAGTCACTCAAGCATGATACACAGATATCTATACTGCGCCAAAAAGATTGCGCGACTTCTATATAAACTTATTATATTATAGGCTATAACATTTACAAATATAAACAAGCTATTTGTTGTAGATTTTGGATAAAATTGCAGTACAGATCTTCGATGCTGCAGATAGACACATGCCAGTAATATTTCAATATGTTAATGGCCAGTTAGCAGTTATTCAAACCCGCATGTGAATATATACTGATACTTAATAACAATCCAGGTCTTCAATACTGCAGACGAATTATTGCCAAGAATATTTCAAATTGCTTTTGAGAGTATAGCCATTATAAGTAACAGCAATTCGAACACGCACATGTATATATACAAACACTCTTATACTCAACACACACGCATACATATATATACATATACATACATACATATATACATACACATACACATACACATACACACATACATATATATATATATATATATATATATATATATATATATATACATATACATACACATACATACATACAAGCACATGCATACATACACACATGTACCTATACACACATACCAACACCAATACATAAATGAATGCAAGCATGCAGGAAGACATGCACGCGTGAGCATAGGATTATACAAGCCTCGTTATCAAGACGAAAAAGCAATACCTTTACATAATCGTCCATGTAATCTAAATTGTGAAAACAACAGGTAGCCACACAAAATAACGGTAACAAAAGGTTGGTTCAATAGCAATCATCATACAGTAAGTCACTCAAGCATGATACACAGATATCTATACTGCGCCAAAAAGATTGCGCGACTTCTATATAAACTTGTGTAAGTCTTTGTTTACCATGATCCTATGGCGGCGCATATCACTGTCCAGAACAAAGATATTACCATCAGATGAAAACGCAGCCTTTATTCTACCAGATTTCATGAGGGACCGCGCTTCAAATAAGAGTTTATTCCGAAAGGCTGTAAGATCATCATTGATGTATACATTTTTCAGTGTGTTATCTTCAATGGTGGACAGCTTCTTACGGTTGGTGAAAAGAGATCTCCGATCTCGATAGCTGACGAACTTTACAATAATATCTTTAGGTTGTCTCTCACCAATACGATGGGATCGATCGATTGTATTTATCGTAATATTAACACCAATCTTCGAGGCAATTTGGAGTACAAGCTGGTCCGTATCTTCACCCAGCGAAATTTTCATTAAAAATCGGGTATTTGTATCTGAATCGTCATGGCAGATATATTACATTTATATCATGACCAGGTAACTGTATTCTCTATAATTCGCTGCTATTGGTGTTTCAATACAAATTCAAAAACAGTGAACGTCATGACGTCTTTTTTTTTCTTTCTTTTTCTTATGACAGTTGGTATGTTTATATCGTAATTAAGAGACTATATGTAGGACTATTTGGCTAATTCTGGTATCATTATGAAGGTAAAAGGTTGATATTTTAGGAAATACAAAAAACTGAAAAAATATTTTTTTGTCACTAATACAGGTTTTGTCGTGGACTGGCTCATATATATATATATATGGAGACGTGTGTATCACTATGTATGTATATTCATATGTGTTAATGTATATTATACTTTCTTCTTCACCCTCTGTCTTTCATCTGTATTGATTTCTCATTCTCTCTATCTAGAGACAAACATATTCTATCCCTTCTCTCGACTGTCTGTCAATGATTCTGTTATGTCTTCTCATTTTTACATTTACTATAATAATTACCCATCAGAGCAATTCATATTTCGTTTCGATGAGGTGCTCCTCAGTGGTATCTAAGAATATATCTCGCGAACAATGAAGACTCTGGTGGTTCTACTCATTCGAGCAGAATATCCAGAGTTTTGGCATAAACTAACCCTGTTTTTGTTGTGCTTGCAGCGTGAATGGATGCTATTGTACTCATTGTATATATTCGTGTTTAGTATTGATGTATAAGTGCTTTTTCAATCGACCTTACGAAATGAATGCTGTTTGTGTAAATATGTTAACTATTCAATGTTTGTCACTTTTGGTTCAATGTTTGTGTCAACGTTCTCTATCAACTTTGTATGGTTTCTGTGTACTTTGTACTATCTTCGGTGATCGGAGGAAATAAATATATAATAATAATATTAAAATGTCAAATCCTATATGTATACATCGCTAGTGACTGCTTAACTCCTGGTGAACTCTACTGAATAAACATTTCAATTGACTATTGACGTCTTTTTTACGTGACGTTCTTGCAGGTCGCTAAACAAATTTACTATGTTGATGGTTATTATGGAACAACAGCATTTAACTTTTGTAATTAGAACAACATTAAAACACATTAATGTCATGCGCATTTTCGGTGTCTTCTGTTTGTGTATATTTGAAATATACGCAGCTTAAACTGGTTCTTTCTTGTAAACTTATGCTGTGGCCCGCCTATGCCTCAATTCGTTTATAAATATGACATCGATTTATAACTAAACTAATGACAATAAGGTAGAGCAAAAACA
The DNA here is from genome assembly GCA_031761405.1 of Serripes groenlandicus. Taxonomy (NCBI): domain Eukaryota; kingdom Metazoa; phylum Mollusca; class Bivalvia; order Cardiida; family Cardiidae; genus Serripes; species Serripes groenlandicus. The sequence continues at coordinate 16,294,853 of JASEVX010000016.1, forward strand.
AATATACATATTACATATGGTATGAATTTCCGAAATTTGTATTAACTAATATAAGAATCACTATCACTTTTGGATTGCCCCTCGTATATATATTATATATGGGCCGCTCCATGAGACAACCGGTGATAGTTACATCATATATATAAAAAATGACGTAATCATCAATCAAAGTTTGATGTCATTTGCGTGTGAGTGACGCTGAAGTAAAATTACATGTTTACACAGAGTTTGACTTGGTTTATAAACATCGTGTTCATCGAGGGATGAAATGAAGAGCGAAATATAATAATACTGTTACAAGCCGGTTAATCTGTCCCATTTATTGAAAGAATTTATTATTAATTCAAAACATCCAACAAACACGAGCTTGTAAGATTAGTAAACAGATATATTTGTATATCAATATTTATTTTAACTATTTTGTTTATTCGTGCTTTGTGAATCTTCCCCCTTTCAATGATCCATTTATGTTTAAGAATTGAAGATATATTTTTACCGGGTGTGATACAGTATCATCATTTGGAGGTGAGGGGAAGAAAACAGCTTGGGATACGTGGATGTTATTTGATGAGGTAACAGCTGCATTCAAGATGATGATGGACAAACCTTTGGAAATGATAAATGATGAAAGTTCCATGAAGTTGCTTGAACGTTTTGTGGTGCTTATGTATGACCGCACAAGTGCATTTGAGAATGTGAACGAAGCCCGAAAATATCTTTTTGCACAGAAAGGAAGGTCAATAGAGTCAATACCTCCAACAAGTGCAGCTCTATTGCAGCATACCAAGAGGTCAACGTTTCAAGCCGGATGTGTGTGGGGTAACTCTCTTACTCCAAGCCCAGAACTGCCATGTCCAGCAGATTTTGGATGGACAAGAAAAAATGAAAATCATTGGCAACCTCTTTGGACTATTCTCCCAGAGGAGTCTGCAAATGCTTGAAAGCAGCCATCCCCTGCTCGGCTCTCTGTGTTTGTGGAAGTGAATGTATTTAATTACTGCTGCATAAGTTTACGTAGAGTTTCGTACACACAACCTACAATTTTAACCGGAAGTGACGATTTTTTTGCAATTACAGCTCATGGGAATTTCGTTTTTAAATATTTACTTTCATTGTGCCTTTCAACAGGATAAGAGATAATACTATTGACATATATATGAGTCTCACATGGTCGGCAAATACAAAATAAGACTATGTCATCTATGTTATCCGCCATATTGGAAATAAAATTAATTGAGAGTGCCTCCATAGCTTATTTTGTTCAGAACTGCATTCTGAGAATATATTCAAAATGTCATGCTTTTAACTTGACATGAAATGGTTTTTTACCATTGACACATACGCATTTTCGTTCTTTTTTTTTTGGGAGGGGGGGGGGGTTGATTATGTGAAATTGTGTGTTTACCTATTCATTGCCATCAACTTTCAATTTAAATACATACTGAATGAAAGAAGTTTATCTGCATCTGCGAAAAGTAAATTGAATAATATATAGCCCTCAATATGGTGTTGAACTTATAGTCAAAGAAAACCAAAAGTCTATGAAATAACACCGTGTGAATCGGTTGAAATTGCGGATACAAAACATATTTGTGGTTTTATTTTTTTGGGGGGGGGGGGGGGGGGGGGGGCTGAGGATTTATATGCATCACTCAGTTGCAAAATCATAACGTGATAGTATAACCAGTAATACTGTTAATTCAGTGGCTATCTAGATTGAGATCATGGAGAAATGGGTTTTATATCAAAATGGTTTGTATAAGATCAATCACGGAATCACTGTTTATGTTGTAATCTAATGATCTCCTGAAGCAACAATGATTCTAGATATTTTTTTAAACCATGGGGAAAACGCAGTTTGATGAAAGAATCTTGACTAGTTGTTAGGTTTATGCTGTATCCTGTGATTCATATTGGATAATTGTACTTTCAACGATACTTCTGTTAATACGGTGATAACATGTAGTTTTTACTAGGAGTTTTTTCTAGCAATATTCACCCATTATTCATTCTAGGCAACTGACTGTCTGTATATGTAATGGGTATTTTTTTCTTTTCAATACAATGTAATGCCGCCATGAAGCGGTGGTGTACACTATTTACATGATGCCAACATAATGAAAGATCTGCCTGTTGTTTGTTATTTACTCTGCATCAAAATCAAGATGTTACATGGTACATGACATAGGACATTAATGTAGAGTTATACTATATTATATATATATATGGTAATATCATCTTCATGAATTTGGATAAGCTTATGCATTTGTCCAGTCTGGTCAAGATCGCACTTGTCCATGCAATTTTACATTCTCCCTGAGAGAAAGTTTGAAAGAAATGTTAAAAGCCAATTTAAGTATGAAATATAAATGAAATCGGTATTGATTGAAAACCTCTGTAGGTCGGTTTGGTATTGCATGACACATCGACTTGTGTCGTTATCTAGTTATCCCAGCTGTCATGAATACAGAATATTGCAGATCTGAATGTTTTATTTGACATGTAAAACACACCTGAACATGTCCCAACCGCCATGTCTTCCTCCACTGAGTGTTGTTTGATTATAAGTTATTATAAGTTATTACAAATTATATTAGAATGTTGCTTATCTGAATTAAAATAAGAGAACATGATAACAAATATCATCATTTGTTAAATTAGATTTACTTATATAACAAGGCACACTTTGATTGTGATGCAAGTTTGTTGTTGTTATTTGTTAAAAGTCATTCAACAGTTCAGTTATACAACACAGACAGACTAGAGCTTTTGTAGTACTATCCAAACAACCAAGAGTACTAAAGAGAGGGTTTCAAGTCGAGTCCCGGTAGCTCAGTCGGTAACGACGTGGGCTGTCAATCCAGGGGTTGTGAGTTCGAATCCCGGCTCGACCAACTTTCTTTCCGACGATTGACAAAAGTCATTGCGACATGCGTCATTCGACTTCCACCAATGGGCTAAGTCTGTGTGGAAAAGCAGCCAGTTGCTTGGGAAGATTGTTGTGTGGAGTCCTGGTGTGCGAAAACCAGGAAACATATGAC